>CATIWF010060389.1:0-17346 GCA_949630135.1 Balakata baccata | reverse complement strand
AGCTTAAAGGATGGTGGGATTATTATCTCACCTCACAACAACAGGAAGATATCCTAAATTCCATAAAAATAGATGAAACAGGAATGCTATCCTAGATGAACAAGGAAATCCTCAACAGGATGCAGTTGCAACCTTAATTCTAACTATTTCCTTACATTTCGTAGGTGATCCCTCACATCTAAAAGATAAAAATGCCGAACTCCTTTCAAACCTTAGATGCAAAAAACTTAATAATTTCCAATAGTACAAAAATACATTTCTAACTAGAGTCATGCTCAGAGAAAACTCTAACCAACCGTTCTGGAAAGAAAAATTCCTTGCAGGATTACCAACCCTTTTAGGCGAAAAAGTTAAAAATAAAATTAGGAAAACCTCAGGGCAACAGATCATACCTTATAATGATTTCACTTATGGTGAATTGATTAGTCTCACCTAACAAGAAGGTCTCAAAATCTGTCAAGACTTAAAACTCAAAAAACACCTAAAATGGGAATTAAAACGAATCAAACAAGAGTTAGGTTCTTTTTGTCTACAATTTGATATCAATACCAGCAAACCATCCACTTGCACAGGGAACTGCAAAAATAAATCCTATAATAATAATACAAACCCAAAACATTCCAAAGCCTACAAAGGAAGAAAATCTTCCAAATCCCGTGATGAGTTTTACAAAAGATCCAAACAACAAAATTCCAAGAAACCAGCATCCACTAGTAAGTATAAAGATATTACTTGCTACACATGTGGCAAAAAGAGCCATACTTCTAAATTCTACAAAATAAATAAAAAAATTACATGAAATTCAACTTGATGAAGAAACTAGGTCTAGAATCTCCAACTTACTTATAGACTCTTCTGATTTTGAACTAGAAAGTTTTTCTTCTAATTCTGAAGATAGAAAACCCTTACAGATTGATGAGTTAGTTACTAGTTCCTCCAATTTTTCAGATAGTGAAACAACAAAACAAATAAATGTCCTTATTAAAGAGCAAGAATTCCTTTTAGATGTTGTCAAACATATAAATGATACTTAGATTCAGAAAGAATATTTAGATAAACTCTTAAATTCCCTTAGTCGAAGCAAGGTAGAAAAAACAGAAGAAAAACCTTCTATTCTTCCTAACACATCAAATAATACCTATAATCTTACCCAGATCCTTGATAAAGGTAAGAAAATAAAAAATAAACATGTCTTTATCCATGATATTCAAAAAGAGATTAAGGAAGTAAAATTAGAATTAAAAGAACTAAAAGAAAAACAAAAAAGTGATTCCCAAACTCTACAATTGCTTCTTTCTAAATCTGTACAAAATGATTTTGATTCAGATAATACTTCTAGTAAAGAAGGTCATGATGTTCAGAATATTGAGTCTCTTGAAAAAATTCAAGAAGATTTTCTTTTTGTTTTAAGAGAAATTACTTCGAGAAAATATTTTATTAAAATTACTTTTGTTGTTTCAGAAGACTTTAAAATTGATACCATTGCATTGTTTGATACTGGAGCATATTTAAATTGCATTAAAACTGGTTTAATACCAAAAAAATTTCGTGAAAATACTCATGCAAAACTTTCAACTGCAAATAATTGTAAGTTAGAAATAGATTCTAAAACTGAAGCTTCAATATTAAATGATGATATTTTACTCACAACTTCTTTCGTTTTAATTGATAACATACATCATACTGTGATTCTTGGAACACCTTTTATTAATCTAATTACTCCTTTCAAAGTGAGCGAAAATGGAATTTCTTTTAAATACAACTCTAAAAAATTAAGTTTTCAATTTATTGAAAAACCAAAAACTAGAAGTTTAAATCTTTAGAAGGCTTGTTTCATCCATGAAAATACTATTAATATTTGAATTAAAGGAAAAAGTTTTCATCTTGATAGTCTTAAGAAAATTGCCTCTTTTAAACGCTTAGAAAACCAATTAGAAACCCCCGAGGTTAAAAGCAAAATTTCAAAATTACAAAGTCTTTTTGAAAAAGAAATTTGTTCAGATTTTCCAAATGCTTTTTTAGAACGAAAGCAACATATTGTTGATCTTCCTTATGAAAAAAAATTTTGATGAAAGACTAATTCCCACAAAGGCTCGACCTATTCAAATGAATGCTGAACTAGAGGAATATTGTAGAAAAGAAATTCAGGATCTAGAACAAAAAGGTTTGATTTCTAAATCTAGGTCTCCTTAGAGTTGTGCTACCTTTTATGTCAACAAAAATTCTAAAATAGAAAGAGGTACTCCTAGGCTTGTTATTAATTATAAGCCTTTAAATTCTTCTTTAAAATGGATCAGATACCCAATTCCTAATAAAAAGGATTTACTACAAAAACTCCATTCTGCCTCAATTTTCTCGAAATTCGATATGAAATCAGGTTTTTGGCAAATTCAAATTTCAAAAAATCATCGCTACAAAACTACTTTCACGGTCCCTTTCGGGCAATATAAATGAAATGTGATGCCTTTTGGTTTAAAAAATGCCCCTTCAGAATTTCAAAGAATTATGAATGACATCTTCAATGAATATTCCAAATTTTGTATTGTTTATATAGATGATGTTTTAATATTCTCTGCTTCTTTAGAAGAACACTTTAGGCACCTCAAAATCTTTTTCTATGTTACAAAGAAAAATGGTTTAGTAGTTTCTAAATAAAAAATGTCACTTTTTCAAACAAAAATTCGTTTTTTGGGTCATTATATATCACAAGGATTAATAACCCCTATTGAAAGATCTCTTCAGTTTGCTAATAAATTTCCTGATAAAATTCTCGATAAAATACAATTACAAAATTTTTTAGGAAGTCTTACTTATATTTTAGATTTCTGTCCAAATATCAATAGACTAACTAAACCTCTTCATAATGGGCTTAAGAAAAATCATGTTCCATGGTCTGATGAACATACTAATATTGTTCATACTATTAAGAAACATGTATTAGATATTCCATGTTTACACATTGCAGATCCCAGTCTTCCAAAAATTGTTGAAACTGATGCTTCTGATCTAAGATACGGTGGTATTCTTAAATTGAAGCAAGAGGGGAAAGAGTGTATTGTGCAATATACTTCTACACACTGGAATGATACCCAGAAAAATTATTTTACTATTAAAAAAGAAATTTTGAGTATTGTTCTATGCATTCAAAAATTCCAAAGTGATTTATTAAATCAAAAATTTCTTCTTAAAATTGATTGTAAAAGTGCAAAAAATGTTTTATAAAAAGATGTTCAAAATCCTGCATCCAAACAAATTTTTGCACGATGGCAAGCTATATTAAGTATTTTTTATTTTGATATTGAATACATAAAAGGAGATACAAATTTCATTTCAGATTTCCTAACTAGAGAATTTCTACATTCCAGGAGCGATGCCTAGAAAGGCAAAAAATAAAGGAAAAGAAATACCCAAAAATTCTCCAGAATACAAATCCTTCTTTGATGCCTTGATAGGTGAAGAAGTACAACATACCGCTTCTTCCGAAAATTCCCAAACAAAAATTTCAGCCTTTGCTTCTACCCAGAAAATTACTGATGAATTCCTTAAATCAGATCCCAAAAATACTGAACTATTTCAATACCTTACAGAAATGCCAGAGTCATTTCGAAAATAACTTTGGGAGTCTATTTAGCCAAGAATGATCTATACTAAATAAGAGGACAAATGAGTTCCTCTCAATTGATTCCTTCTCAGGTAAATTCCTTATGCCCACTTTCAAAATCTATGAAAGAAGATTCTTCAAAAACAAGTTACAAATTCTCAAATAATCTTGTCTTAAAAATCTTAAAGTCCTTCTGATTTTATTCTAAAAAATATTTTTCTAAATATTATAAATATGGAAAAGGGTTTTCATGAACCAAATCCCTTTGATACCTTAGAAAAATTCTTTGGAAAAAGATGGTTTTATAAACCAATTGATTTAATGAAAACTCTAATTTTTTATCAAGGAATTTTAGAAATAACAGAATCTGCTTCTTTCAAAAATTTCTTTTATAATGAACAACAGATTGATCCTGCATATTCCACCTGTAAAATTCACAAGGTTATTGATCCAGGAGATTGAAAATTTGAACTTTCTCAACCTCTTTATTTTCCACAAGCCTTCAAAAATTTGTCCTTTTTGATACCACATATAATTACTGGGATTACTAGTAAGCTTGATTTAATGCCTTTACAATCCAAAATACCATAAAATCTCATACTTGGTTATTCTATTTTGATACCACTTGTAATCCCTCCTCTTTTCCTTTATGGTGGCCCATGTGGTGGGATAAGTTTGGCACAAATCTCGAATTCCTAAAGACACGACCTTTTATTCTAAAATCCTTTAACCTATTCAAAACCCATTATATACCAAGCCTAGAAAAAAAAAAGCTTTTAGCCCTTTGCCTTTTTCATTTAAGGTTCTATTTGCCTTGGATTTTTGCTTAGACCTTAGATTATTCTTAAGATCCAATTCCCATAATCAGAATGAGATTCAAGATCAAATGGTAGGACAAATTCAAAATTCCACAAAGCTTAAATCCCAATGAAGTTTTGATTTAGATTCATGAGCAGAAGAATATTACTTCTCAATAAATTCCTTTCTAGTCAAAAGAACAAACTCAATTCCTTGCTCAAAAATCCCAAATGGCTGCAGCAAAAACTCATGAAGAGATGCAAGCCATCCTTCAAAAATTTGCACCAAGTTCTTCATCATCCAATACCTTATCAAATTCAGGACCAGTTATTAATCTGAATGATGATGATAATCTTGATTTTTTCTATACTAATTTCTTTGGCAATAGTAGATATTAAAAAAAGGGAAAAAATTATTTTTCAGTCTTAAAATTCCCGGTAAAGAAGTTAAATCTACTACAAAATAGCAGTTAATAATAAAAAATACTCAGTAGAGAAGTTAAATCTACTATTGTAGCAGCACTGTTCAAGATTCTAAAAATGCCCTTGGATATTATTCAAATTGACTATTTTGCTCTCAAGTTGCCTATATAAGTAGGACTCCTCTTATTTGTGAGGCATCCAAGCATTTAGAAAGATTGCTCTCTCTCTCTCTAAAAGCTCTTCACTCTACCTTATAAGCATAAACACCAAAACTTGTAAATGTCTTTCTCTCATACCTTACCTTGGTTGTTGTATCTCGGTTTTCTAAATACTAAGTAAAGTTTTATGCTTTTGTAATTTAAATTCCATACTAATTATATAAAAATTCTATCTTTAATAATTTTCTATTATATGACTGGCTCTACCGCCTAATCTATTTTCTGTATTTATTTATTTACTTATTTATTTATTTAAAGTGGTGTCTTGTAAAAGTATGTCCAGATCTAATATAGTGATAGAATGGACACACTTAAATTTCTGTATTTATTTCTTTTAATTTTCTGCACATTTAATTTAAATTTCTGCTTTATTTAATTTTCTATTATTTATTTCTTCCGTCTTCTGCATTTATATTTCTGCACATTTATTTCCCTAAGATCTTTGGGTATCTTGGCGCGCGTGTGTGTGTATATATATATATATATATTAAATCAATCAAATTTATTTTCAATACTAGATGATGATGGACTAAGTGTTTGATAGAATAATCTGTTGATGAATTTTAGGTGCTCACTTATGAAATGCTTATCTTATTCTGAATCTCTAATATGAGGTCTAAATATTATGCTCGAGTGATGGTTCCTTAAGAGACTTCCTATTGTATTTTTTCCTGAAGTAGCATGAAATATATGTCTAGTTAAATAGGATAACTTCTTATCTCATATGACAAGCACTTTCATATTTATACCTTAATAATTTTTTTTTTTTGGTTCTAGAGGAAGCAAATTGGTAAGAAAATTGTGTTGGATAAGCATGAGCAAGTTCTAGAGGAGCTTTGGGAAGGTATTGATATATTTTTCAACTAGAAATTGCAAATTATTGATTGAAAGACTTTTGTATTCAGTAAGTCCTTACCATCATTAAACCCTTTTACACAAGTCATAAGATATAGTATACTCAAATATTTTCTTTGCCCCTATATCAGTTTTATACATTATTTATATGATATAATTTATTATACCATAACAAGTTAAGATGGATGGGAATGGAGGTTCAAGCTCATTATGCGATTCTTAATTAGGTAGAACAAACATTGTTCTAGAGGAGAATTGAACTAGAATAAACTTATTAACAAACACTATTAATAATTGGAAATATATTGAATATTTGTAATTGCTTGAATGAGGCTGGAGTTAAATGATTAATAATAATAATAATAATAATAATAATAATATATTTGATTAATTTATATTAAGAAAATATTGAACATAAGTAAATGGGGTTGTGCATTTTAAATAAATAGGATGAGATTGGATCATCAATGGATGGACAAAAGGCTTGTAGCTGGCTTGTTAAACCTCAATTTTATTACTAGTGTAGGCGAGTTCATTCAATTGGCATGTAGTCATCCTGAATTGATGGATGGTGATAGAATTAGATGTCCTCGTAAGAAAAGACAGTGTCAGAACCAAATGTTCCATGATGAATCAACAGTAAGATTGCATCTGTATAGGAATGGATTTGTGCTGAATTATTATGATTGGACATTACACGGGGAACAATTGTAATCAAGTGGTGGCTTGATTCAGAACGAATACAGTCATATAACATTTGAGTATGGTCAACCATCAAATCCATACCAATCAATGGTATTTGATGCAGTTGGTCCTTCATTTAATCATGCTGGTATGGAGGAAATGCCAAATTTGGAGGCATAAAAATTTTATGATATGTTGAAGGCAATGGATGAGGACTTGTATCCTGGGTGTGAGAATCATTCACAGTTATCACTTGTTGCTCAGCTAATGCATTTAAAGTCTGAGTACCATATGTCGGAAGAAAATTTTGATGAAGTGGTGTGATTGATAAAAGAAATTACACCTGATGGTAGTTTGGTGCCAAACAATTTCTATGAAATGAAGAAGCTTGTGTAAGGTATGGATTTACTAGTTGAAAAGATCCACTGCTGTAATAATAGGTGCATGATTTATTGGGGAAAAGATATTTATTTGACCAATTGTAAGTTATGTGGATTTCCATGGTACAAAAGGTAACATAGAGGAAGCAAAAAGGTTACCCCTTATAACAAGATGTACTACTTTCTTCTGAGTCCTCGCCTTTAGAGGTTATATGCATCAAATGCAATAGCAAAGAAAATGCAGTGGCACGTTGAGCATGAAATTGAAGAAGGTGTCATGCGTCATCCATCAGATTCTCCTACATGGATTCATTTTAATGACACACATCCAGATTTTGGTGCTGAAAGTAGGAATGTTAGGTTAGGCCTTTATATGGATGGGTTTCATCCATTTGGTCAATCAGGGCAACAATATTCTTCATGGCCATTAATGCTAACTCCATTCAATCTTCCACCATGGTTATGCATGAAAGATGTTTATATGTTCTTAACAGTGTTAGTACCGGGTCCAAAAAATCCAAAGGATAAGCTAGATGTGTATTTACAACCATTGATTGTAGAATTGAAGCAATTATGGGATGAAGGTGTGAACACTTATGATATATCATCGAAACAAAATTTTCAAATGCATACAGCTTTGATGTGGACGATTAGTGATTTCCCAACATATGCAATGTTGTCAGGTTCTAGTACATCAGGAAGGTTAGCTTGTCCATATTGCATGGATTTGACAGATGCTTTCACTTTGAAAGAGAGCAAAAAATAGTCATGGTTTGACAATCATCGAAAGTTTTTGCCTCAAAATCATCAGTTTCACATAAATAAAACTACATTCAAGAAGAATAAAATAGTTACAGTAGAAGCTCCCCCAATGCGAACCGGTGTTAACATTTTAGAAGAGATAAACCATTTTGGGGTTGAAAAAGGTTACCGATTTAGGTGCTAATGAAACTAATGGTCCAATATACAAGACCTGCGAATGGAGGAAAAGAAGCATATTTTGGGATTTGCCTTATTGGAGTACAAATCTTAAAAGGCACAACTTAGATGTTATGCATATAGAAAAAAAAAAGTGTTTGATAACATATTCAACACAATGATGGAAGTTACTAGAAAAACAAAAGATACGGCCAAATCGAGGCGGGAGTTACATGATTATTGCAGGCGCCCCGAATTGGAAAAAGATCCAATAACTGGGAGATATCCAAAAGCATGTTACAACTTGGATAAACTGTCTAAAGTAGCATTATGTGATTGGTTAAAGAATCTTAGATTTCCTGATGGTTATGCATCAAATATGGGAAGATGCGTTGACATGCAAAAAATGAAGTAGTTTGGTATGAAAAGTCATGACTGTCATGTCTTCATGCAGAGATTACTCCCCATTGCTTTTTATGAATTATTGCCAGGAAATGTGTGGAAAGCATTAACTGAAATGAGCCTTTTCTTTAAAGATCTCACATCCATAGTTATAATGAATGAAGATATGGCTCAACTTGAGGAAGAGATACCTGTTATGATTTGTAAGTTGGAGCGTATATTTCTCCAAGCTTTTTTGACTCCATATAACATCTTCCAGTACACTTACCTTATGAAGCAAGGATCACTAGTCTAGTGCAATATCGTTAGATGTATCCTTTTGAGAGATACTTTCGCCGGTTGAACAATAATGTGCAGAACAAAGTAAGGGTTGAAGGTTCAATTTGTAATGCCTATTTAGTTGATGAAAACATCATTGTTTTGTTCTCATTACTTTGAGGATCATGTTACTATAAGGCATCGTAGAGTGTCACGAAATGATAAAGGTATTGGTGATAAAAATGTAAATTATGAAGGAATTCTATCAATATTCACACACCTAGGGCGACCATTTGGAAAGGGAAAACCACAATGGATGACACAAGAGGAACATGTTTCTGCCCAAACCTATATTTTGTTGAATTGTAATGAAGTATAACCTTTCATAAGGTAAGCCTCATACCATATTAGCATGAATGCTTCATATATCAGTGACTGATTATAATTTTTTATGTGAATCTAGGATATATATTGAACATTTGCAATTGCTTGAACCGAACATCTCAAGGACAAACATTGATGAGAAACTTGAAATTGAGTTCCCACACTGGTTCAACAATTATGTAAGTTTGTTGAACTTACATTTGTTTCGTTAAATTAAACTTATTTCATGAAATTAACTTTATTTTGAAATAGGCACACAATCCCATGAACAACATGCACAATCAATTCCTGAAACACTTGGCAAAAGGTCTGTTGCCTAAAATCACATCATACTGTGGTTACTTTGTAAATGGCTTTAAATTTGACATTGAAAGTGATGGGTTTGACAAATCAACAAGGAATAATGGCGTTTGCATCAAAGGATCGAACTATAGTGAATATGAAAGCGATTATTATAGGAAGTTGATTGAAGTTATGAAGGTGGAGTATCCTACTTTACCGATAAAACAAATTGTATTGTTCAAGTGCAAATCGTTTGATCCTATGCCCAATTTGGGAACAAAAGTTCATCCACAATACAAGTTGGTCGAGGTTAATCAAAGACGTCGATTCGATAGGGATGAGCCATTTGTTCTTGCAGTTTAGGCTTGCTAGGTGTATTATTGTCAATATCCTAATCTTAAACATGACAAAGTTGATTGGCTTGCTATTTGCAAACTAAAAGCACGAGCCGAATATGACATACCTGATGCAACAACATCTAATACCATTGCTCGTACAACACCGATTTTCAAGAAGATTACATTGAGGATCATTATATGGCAGTGGAAGGTGATGATAAATCTAACAATTTAATCAATCCAAATGGTGGGCACATAGAACTAATAGATGATAATGATCATAAAGAAAAGCAAGAAGAAGAAATAGAATTAGATGATGATGATGACACTAATGAAGAGGAAGTGGAACTAGATGACACTGATAGTGAATAGTTGGCATTATGTAAAGCAATTTGATATACTTGTTGGTTCTTAGCTGAATTAGTTTCAAATATATTGAACTATATTTGCATTAAAATGCAACTATTGCTATTTTGTTAATGTGCAGACTAAATTATATCACATTATTGTGTAACAATGGTATGTGTTACTGTGTTGTATTTCACTTTGCAAATTCTGTAGATGGCTAGAGTAGAGAAATTCATCACGAGGTGGGCATTCGGGAGGCAGACCACCAGCTGGATCGAGAGGCCATAGATCACAACCACGACCACCATCCCTACCGCTACCGCCACCAAAGTCATCACTTAATTCACCTCCTATAAGTCTAGAAATTTCTTCACATGCCTATACAGGATCATCAACAGCACCTATCAATTCACTACAAGTTATGGTCCCCGCCGCCTAGATTACAATCCAGTAAAATACATTTCATCGAATTATTATAGCATACTAGGGGTTCATTTCAATTCTTAATATATTGCATGGTTTCTTGTTAATTGCAGTGGCCAGTTCATTTAGTCACACGCTGCTTCATCCACTATGAGCAATAGTTTTTTGCTTAATTTTCATGAAAATGGACATGATTGGAAAAGTGTGCCTCATGACATTATTGCTTTCTACTAGAAGGAGTTCAAGGTTTATATATATATATATATATATGGGGTTTGATGAGTTGATTGTTATGATATATAAAAACTATTTGGTGCATTGTGATGTTATTTCTGAACAGGGGTTTTTGAGACCTCTTATAGGATTTGGATTTTCATTTTTTAGCTGAAATTCTGCCGGATTTTCATTAAAAAATTAACTAAGTTTTTTTAACCTACAGAAAGTGTGGCACTGGGATCCTCATCTATATCGAGTGATTTATGAGAGATGGTACACTTAGGGCAAGCACGTGATATGGAGACAAATTATGCAAGTAGAAGGAGAAGGGTCAGAGACTAGATAGAGTTAGTGAGGATGTTTGGAATAGCTAGATGGCCTATTGGTCCACAGAGCAATTTAGGAGAAAGAGTTCTATTGCATCTAGGAGTCGGTGCAATGAGACTAGGGGTGAGGGATCAAGTAAGTCACTTCTTATAGGGGGCTCAATTTCTATAGTTGAGCGAGCCAAGAAGATGGTAATCTGACTTCTAACTATAACTTCTTTTTATCTAAATGTTAATATGTATTAGCATGTAATCTATTATATGCATTACAATTTATAAAAATTATTTCAGGAGCGTAAGTTAGGTAGGGAGCCCGACCCTGTTGAGTTGTTTGAGGCCACACATACCAGACAAACACTTGAAGGCCATCAGTACATTGATAAACGATCTCAGGATGTTGTTGTAAGACTCAAACTGTAAACTTCTTTTTATATGTATTGTTTCCTAATAATAACAGGATCACTACCATTCCCTTTTGGAATCTGCTTCCTAGCCAACTGAGGGATCTACAGAGGAAGCTAAGCTAGACACCACTAAGTTATTCCTACAGGCTGTAGGAGGAGAGAAGAAGCGCATAATATATGGCATAGGTTCTAAGGCACCGACTTTCTTTAGTCATGCCTCATACTGTAGCTCCACAGCCAGGTCCTAGGCTTCTGACACCCCTAGTCCTATCGAGACACAAGTTATGAAGAACATGCAGCATCAGATGAGGTCGATGTTAGAGGAGGAGAGGGTGGTCCTCCGCATAGAGGTCTGACATCTTATCAGAGAGGCTCTTACAGAGTTTCTAAGTTAAGGCACATCTTCCTCTAGTATAGCACAACAACAGTAATAGGACTAGCAATATCAGAACCAGCAGCATCAGGACCACAATTAGTACTTTGTTCTATTTTTTCCTTTAAATGTTTCAAAATTCTCGACTTGAATAATACTTTATATTTATTATGGATTTGGATTTGGATTTCAATTTATTATATTACATTTCAATTTCAAATTTTAAAAGTTTTATTTTTTATTTAAAATATTAAATATTAAATAAAATTTAATAAAACAATTAAGTTGATATTAGCGACACCAAGTTCTAAAAATAATAAAAAATTAAAATTAACTCAACTACGGAATTAGCAACGGATAAAATCGGTCGCTAAATTAGAGACAAAATTTTCTGTCACCAAATTATGCGAGAGATTTGGACGCCTATATTTGGCGACCGAAATTGTCGTCGCTAAATCCGTCACTATGTTTAGCAACAAACTAAGTCCCTTGCTATTGTTTTTGCGAGGAGTATTTTAGCGATGCTAGTTATTCGTCGCTAAATACAGTTAGCAACAAATTTTTGATCTTTTAGCGACGGATTTGTCTGTCGCTAATCTGTTATTTTCTTGTCGTGTAGGCAAAAAACAAATGTTAATGTCATATGTGTACCTAAACAATGGTTCTAAAATTCTCAAAAACAATATAGAATGTGAACCAACAAAGATATGATCACCTATGCCGGCTGAGGAAGGTATAGATGTTGACAAACTCACAAGTGTCTTCACTAGTACAAGGAGCAATAGAGACAATATTAATAATGGAAAAAACATGTTTTGTGAAATACAAACTTACTATGAAATCAGCACAAGGAACAATAGATTTGATTAATGAAAGCAGCAATTCAAAAGAATTTTGAAGAAGTCTGTTAATTTGCTTGGATAATTGCAATTTGCACTGGATTATGATTTGATTTGTGAAATATTAATGTAATAGAGTTCATTCTTTTTAACATCTAGTTGGTGGGGTCATGGTTTGATTTTAATTTTCAAAATTAATAATGCAAATCGAAATCATAAACATGGACTGATTTTGTACAAGAAAATTTTCATAATTAATTAGTCTAACTACTTATCAAAGTTGCAGTACTGTAAGACTCAAAAAGAAATCAAGATGACTTGTCTTCATAATTATATGCCCTAACCGCATGCACATGCATGAAAACTTTAGGATAAAAGGTAATAAGAAATTCAAGAGATTTAGCCTAATTACTAAACACAAAATACAATCAATGAGAACCTACCATAATAACCACCCAACTGATATCCCCAGGATGTTGTGAAATATATTAAGCCCATGAAATATACCTATAACGACTTGAAACATTGCCCTTGTTTTTATTGGGAAGATATTGAAAATTTATTGCAAAACATAAGAGGCATGTGGCACAAAATTATTAGATGCTATTTAATCAAAATGTTGACCATTGAATTTATTGTTAGAATACAATAAATTCCAACACATTGAATGTAACGTCCCACGATTTAGGCCCCTTAATTGGGCGCTCTGTTTCGATCGGAGTCTAAATTCAGACCTATAGAAAAATCACAAATAATAAGAGAATATATGTAGGGACATTCGGGGAAAGAATTGGAAAAAAATAAAATTTTCCTATGGACAAAATTGGTATTTCCTAATTTATTGGGGAAAAATGTGTAAGAAATAGAAAAGTTTGGGGCAAAAGTGAAATTTCTCATAATTAAAAATTAAACAAGATTAATTAAGTTAATGGACCAATAGAGACAAATTAAGTTAATTAGTGGGACCCACACACCTTGGTATAAAAGTCAAAAGTGTGTAGAAATTTCATTACTTCTCCAAGTTGTCATCTTCTTCTCCTCACCTTTCTCCTCATTTGGCCAACCACTCTAACCTCCCAAAACCCTCCATTTTTGCTTCCATCAAACTTCTAAAAGAGTGCAAAAGAAAAATTAAAGAGAGAGAAACCAATAAATTAGAGAATTTCCATCATAAAAGAAACCTAGAAAGGAAGAAAGGAAGGAAGAAAAGAAGAAAAAAAGAAAGAAATTGGAAGTGAATTTCGGCCACCTTAGAGGAGCATCAAGGTGAGTTTGTTCTTCTTAAATTTAACCCTATTTTATCGATTTGATACCCTTGTAATTGATTGTTGTGATTGGAATTATTAGATTAGGGTTTGTGTGGAAGTTGTGTTGAGAAGTTTTGTTTTCAATAAAAGTGATGGAATTGAGTTTTGGGTGGATGTAAATGATGAATTTATGGCTTAAAAATTAAGGGAATAAGACTTATGAGGATGTGTATGGAGTTGCCTAATGAAGAGGAAGTTAAGAAGAAGATGTTTAGAAGTATTTAATGGTGATAGTGTGATTAGAAGATGAAGGATGTTATGAAAAAGGACTTGAATGCTAGGAGGCTGTTTTGTTGTCCTAAATGGAGGGAATGACATTAGATTAAAATGAGCACAAATAAAGTAGAAAGAGGAGGAAATAAAGTTATGAAAAAGGGTAGATGAGCATTAGGAACACAACATGTTGTTCATGCATAAACAATGGTTGAATGTGTCATTTAGTGACATATTGTTTATTTTTTTTGTTAAGGCCAAATAAGTAGCTACCAAGAGGTAGACAAAGGCAAAGGAAATGACACCTAATAAGAGAAGGATTGAAACTGCTTAGGTATAAGCTTTTTTGATAAAAATTTTGCATATTTTAATATATATATATATTATATTGTGTATAATGTGTGTTGGTGCATGTGAATTGCAATGTAGTACATTAAATTATTGCCCTTATAATTTTGTAGTATTTTGTTGTGGAATATTAAGTATTATGAATGTGTATATGATCTGAAAATTTTGGACATGAACATAAATACATAAGGTCATGAAATTAATTAAGTTGCAATGAAGACTATAGGTACCCTGCACACATGCACTAAAACAGTTTTGATTAAATTAATCATAACTTGGGATGTAGACCTTGGATTGGTATGAAACTGATTGGATATAATAGCCAACATTTAATACTAAAAATCTTACGAATAATACAAGTTGAAATTTGGCTTCCAACTAGACCAAAAATTGGCTACAAAATTTCGGATCAAAATGAACTGAGAAAATCCTGGGTAGAACTGATTGCACATTACTCAGTAATTTGACCATAACTCGTGGTAGGAAAATCGGATTTCCTTGATTCTTTTTTACAAATTCAAGCTAAGACAATGAACTAAAACTTTGTAGAAGACCATAATATCTGAAACGGATCATAAATAGGCCAAAATTGGGGCCCAAACTTAGGACTGTAGTCTGCTATAAGTTTAAAACTTATATTTTGGGTATTTTCCACATAATGTGATTAGTATATGTTAATTGTATGCAATTTTGGTTTATGTGAATATATGGACGCGTGATATATATATATATATATATATATATATATATATATATATCAAAGCTCAAATACACCTAGCCGTGAACTACAATAGTGGATAGTTTGGCATACTAATCAGGGAAAAAATAGAACGCGTGCGATACAGTATTATTGAAGCCGGTAATTACATTATTTAAAAAGCATGTGATAGCAATATTAACAAGGCCGGTAATGATATTATTTAAACAGCCGGTAATTGCATTATTTTAAAAGCCGGGAATGACAATCTCGTATTCCTACTAATGAGTTCAGACATAGGTATTACGGGCTAGAAGCAAAAATTAAAATAAAACAAAATCAAAATAAATAAAAAATAATAATAGTGGAAATAAGGTTAAAAGTAAATTAAATGATAGTATGAATATTGTATGTATATGTATATAAAGTAACATATAGAACTTTATTTATGATTTATGTGATACACAATTATGACATGAATGAAAGCATGTGCATATCAAATTTTTATCCTATGAAGTACCACTAAGTTAGTAGCTTAGTACATATATTTTTTCCTTATGCAGATACTGACATTTTGAGAAAAAGATATTAGCTATCGAAAGAAGAAGGGAATCTCATCATAAAGTAGTTAGAAGCCTCAATTTATTTTAGTATATTTTATTAAAACTTTGTAAAATATTATCAAAAACTTATTTCATGTAATTCATTTAGTTTAAATACCTTGGGGTATGTAATACTGATGTAGTGAATTTAATATGGTTATAAATCACTTAAAAAGCTATATATATATATATATATTATGGAGTTTTAGAGTATGCAAAAATTTATACTGAATTTATATATGTTCAAAATAAATATTTTAGTCAAAAAAATTTATATAAGTATTCAATGTTAAAAATGATGAATTAAGACAGTTAGACAGGTAATACTCACTTACCTTATTATTATAGAGTGGGATAAGGTGGTGTTACATTGAATCTCATACACTCTTGAAATATTGAAAATATAAAATATTTGTGGAATAGGACTGATTTTGATACCATAAATTTTTCCTTTTTTTAATATACTTTATAGTAATTTTTATTTTCCCTTGTTTCTACTTCAAAATGATAAACAAATGGTAAAATAATTGCTTTCATTAATAATTATGCAAAATTATGACATGGGATATAATTAAATATGCATATGAAAAATGGAGCATGCTGCCAAATAAATCATATGTAAGTGTAAGCATCTCTCTCTCAATATATATATATATATATATATATATATATAGACCGTTATTTTATTTCATTTTTGTAATATTATTGAAATGTAGATATTAATTTAGTTATATTAATTAGTTTCTACTAAAATATCTGTTTATGAGTAATTAATTATCTAACATGAAATAATCATGATAGATATAAAAGATTATGAATTCAATACTTAGATCTCTATTAAAAATGAAGTTAATTTGCTTAGTATGTCTAGTTCTAATGTCATTAAGAGGTTCAATCCTCCCCTACTAACTCGAATTCGAGTCTCGTTGAAAAAAAAAAGAAGTTTAGTTAGTAAAGTAGATGTTTAAGGTGAAAGGTGAGGCATGAATTTGTAAGGTGCTGCAATCTCTTTCATATGTTGATTAGGAAATATTGATAAAAATGTTACTTCCAAGTTTCTCCATTTGGAAGAGGAGATGGCTTTATCAAGCTCTACCCTACAATTATTTATTGTCTTTAAATAGAAAATGTTAGGAAAAATAAATACAAAAAATAGAATAGGAGAAATGTTAATTCAATATTCAAAATAGTAGAAAATGGAAAACCAATCTGAGGCCTGTGTAGCACACAGTTTCCTTAAGACAAATTCGCCTTCTACACGGGTGTTTAGGATAACCGGTGTTTGTCTCCCAAGATACTACAACAGATTCCAAGTAGTTGTTGAACACACAACACCTACTTACAGCGAACTTTGCTTTGCCACAACCTCTATCACTTGAGAAGAAGAAGGAAAAGAAAGAAAGAAACAATCAAAGTATGATTTCTTGAACAACTTGAACATTCAAGCATAAACCACCTATTTATACTAGATGGAGGAGACAATGGATTAATTGTGATTAATTTTCTTTAAAAGCTGTCAATAATGCCTTTGTAATTCTCAAATAATGGTGAAATTAATCTTTGAAACATCAGAAATTGACATTCCAAAAGACATGAAGCTCAAAGGTTCATTCTGGAACAGAATCCACACGGGCGTGTGGATCCACACGACCGTGTGGATCTGCCTTATACTCCCCTGCAGGCAAAACGACACGACCGTGTGGATCCACA
>CATIWF010060387.1:0-17368 GCA_949630135.1 Balakata baccata | reverse complement strand
AAGGAAAAATTTTTGGGAGAAGAAAAATTTTTGGAGACAACAAGAAAATTAAAGAGTTTAATTTTCTTCTCATATGAACATACACCATTGCTAGCACTTTGAGGTATGTTCAAGCCATCTCGCTAGTGGTTTCATCCTCTCATCTTCGCTTAGATATTATTAGAGACAATCCAAGATTGGATTGTTGTGGTTTGCTACAACCCAACAAGGTGAGAAATTGATGAAAAATCAAGAAATTATAAAGGTATAAATTCTGAATTTTCTTTCGTTAAATTAGTTTTAATTGGCACATGTATAATCCTTTGATTTGGGTTTTGAAAATTTTTATTTTCCGCTACGTTATATGTATGTGATACATGCTCAAAACCCTTCAATCATCATGAGAAATTTCTTCCTTTACACCTTCCACTTCCTTAGTTGGTGCCTTCCACTCCTTCTAGATAGTGTCCCATAAATCAATGCACTCACTATCCATAAAGAGCTCTATTTGAAACTTCCATTGAGCAAAGTTGGCACCATCAAAAATAGGGAAATGATTGCTAACTTCACCCTTCACCATTTTGATCTTTTCTCTCACACTTAAGCCTTGAATAGAGAGACCAAGGCTCTAATACCAATTGTTAGTAAAATGGTGCACTGAGAACGGGGGGTTGAATTGGTGGCAAATAGAAATTTTTAGCTTAATGGATTTCTTTGAGTGTTTGAGCAATATAAAAATAAAACATAGAAAGTAATAGAGCAAGAGAAGATTGCACACAAGGATTTATAGAGGTTTGAATGTTAACAAACCCTAGTCCTCTCTCCAACTGCAATTGGGAGTTCTACTATCTTAACTTGAGATTACAAAAGAGTTTCCTAGCTAACTCATAACTAGAGAGTTTTCCTAGTTCACCCACAACTAAGTGTTTTCTCAAGGCTCATACCGAACCCAAATCCCTTGTGTTTTAATGGCTCACACAATAACCAATTCCTTGTGCTTTGAACATGCTCACACATAACCCAAACAAGAGTTTTTCTCACTAGGATCACTCTTATAGCCTACACTCAAGTGTTTAAGGTTAACACTTCAACCTTTTTACAAAATAAGTTGGGAAATAAAATTGCAAGAGTTTTGGCACATTTAAAACTAAGCTCTTATTTTCTAAGGCCTTTTGGAGGTCTATTTATAGTGTTTACCTTCCAATTAGCCGTTACATATGGTGCCAAAATTATTTCTAACATTTAAAAAATGATTGACCAAAAGTTATCTGACAGAGACAGTTTCCCGGTCGGGAAATCATGATTCCTAGTCGGGAAATTCATATATCCATTGGAGACTTACATATAGCATCTTTTGGTTGGCTAAACCGTCAAACGGCTAGTTTTTGTTCAATGTTCCCGGTCGGGAATCCTTATGTTCTGGTCAGGACTTGCCCGATGAAGCCATAGCCGAGGACTTGGGTCTACTTGCCTCGAGTGCTTCCCGGTTGGGACCTTTCTTCCCTCTCGGTAAATGAGTATCCCGGTCGGGACATCACCTATCCCATTATGCTTTTGCTACTAGAACTTTTGGAATATCAGAAAGCAGTGTTTCTCGGTCAAGACACATGTTTTCTTGGTCTGTACTAGAGTCCTGATCAGGAGTTATGTGTCTCCAGGAAATGCTTGACTAGTTCAATGAAGAATTCATAACCAAACGTGCTGAAACTTTGAACATTATCAAAATAACACTAGATGAAGACATTAGTAACATTTAATTTGATTGTCATGATCAAAAATAGAGATCAATCACCCTAAGGTCAACAGAAAGAATGTGAGAAAAACCGAGACCAGAATAAGGACCAAAACAAAAATTTGAAAGGGACATTTTGGCATTTTGGGCAACAAAGCATGCTATGTTGCCCACATATATTTTGATTATATATTTTATGGTATATTAAGAGTATATTTTATGTTATATTACAAGCATATATATAATATATATATACATTTTAAGTATATAATTTATGTTATATTATAGGTATATTTTTCTATATATATATATATATATATATATATATAATTTTCCCTTCAATTGTTATCAAAGTCATCTCATATTTTATGTATAAAATAATTAAATGAAATCTGTATTTTTAATTATTGTATTATGCATATGTTAAATGAGTGGCACTAGGTTCTATTTTTGTCAATTTTGATAATATTTTTTATTGGCAATTTATTTTTCATAGTAGTGAATTATAATTGTTTAATTATGGTTTGCCTCAATCCATGGTAGAATTTGCTTATATTTAATGTGATGCCCTTTTTCATGACAAACATGAGATAAATGTCCTATATGATTTTCTTTATAAATATTATGTCTGAGAATTTTAAAGTGAGATACATAAAAAATATTTATGATTTAATGTCTAAGTTTGGCATGAATAAAAACATGAAATTCTTATATGACAAAAGCATATATGTTTGGCATATATGTACATGATTATTGATGAACTTGAAAGCACTCAAGTATAATGTTAAGTCTATGATGAAATGTTGTGTGATATGAATCAAGGCTTGGTTGTTACTTCATGAAAAAAGGCTTATGTAATGATATATATTTATGTGGAAATAAAAGGGTTATAAAGTTGAATATTAAGACCAAATGAATGAGATTTAATTCATGCTTAATTGTAAAGGTTAGTGTGATATTTATACATGACCAAAATTGTGTTAATAATAGAATTTGCACGAGATAGTTAGCAAATAAAAATTTTTAAATTACACGAATGCTTTACATGGATACTAGTATATGTGACATGTAAATGGGGATAACATTGAAAAAGGATATGGTTAAATGATGGGAGATGGAATTTAATATTCATAGTGAGATTTTGATATGATGTTAAGATAAGACATAAATCATGAATGATGCCATAAATACGTGTGAAACATGAATTGTACAACATGTTATTTGGGAAATAAATGAAACGAATATGACATGATTAGGATAAATAATATAAGTTGTGATATGGCATTTGATATGGATGATGTTATATATGAGTGTGACTATTTGAGTTATGAGTTTTATTACATGTCAATAAAAGCAATATATATATATGTTAGAAAAGTGCTCTAAAGGCAATCACCTTTAGCACTTATTGTACAATTTCATTTCATTTCATATGAATAAAATGCATTTTCATTTATTAATGTTCATTTGTATTAAGAATTGATTGGATCTTAAATTAATTAATGAAGTCCATGATATAAACATAGCATGGAGGAAATCATGATGGGATCATGATATTGAGATTCTTATCATATGTAATTATGGTTATATCTAAACTAATCCCTAGTCATAGGATTAACAAGACTGGACATTGTTAATCCAGATAGACTAGCACATGTTATACTCTTTGATTAGATCAAGTTGTAGATCTCATAATTTGTAGACATGAATTGCCTAGAGTTAACATATGGATACTTGCTAAAGTAGTCAAGCACGTTGGATGACCTGCTATGAGACCATCATATGGATTATCTATTCAAATGTCAATAATAGTCTTATCATAGCAATGGTACAAGTATCCTTAAACTTAAAGTACTTAAGGATATCTTAGATACTGATTTGTGCTTTGACCCTATTCCTTGTTGCCTCACAGAGTTCTCTCATAGGGTGGTGATTGGGTACAGCTTGAGGTATTCGAAGGTAATCAGGTAGCCAACAGAGGTTTCAACACTCCTGATAGAGGGAGTGTATACCCATGGCCTCTTGTTGGGATCATTACTCAAAAAGCTCTGGCCAGAGTGGAAATGTCATGAAGATGGTCTTCAATGACATGCCTATTTGAGTAATGAGTCCCAGTGATAGGATCTAACATCACTTAGGCTAGGTGTGACATAGTCAATCTAGCGGGAGCTAACATATAGTCCATGCTCTAAACAAAGTGGCGTATAGTATGGTGAAAGGATGAGTTGCACGAACAATAGTCTATAGAAAGGTTGATAGTTAAACCACTACTTTCTAGCTAATTGAGAGTCATGATGTGTTACTAGATACTATTCATGATTTAGCTTAAGATTAAGTGTTAATCTGAGTGGCCAATATAGCCGGAAACCTAATAGGTCACACTCACTAAAGGTGTGAAGGAGAAGTAAGATGGGCTTTTGGATCGGATCCAAAACGAGAGAAAAACCAGGTACAGACATATTCCCGATCAAGAACATAGTTCCTAGGTAGGAGTCTCCCGATTGGAAAAAGCTACTAGATTAAAACAGCACAAAGTTCCGACCGGAAAAGTAGTTTTCCGACTAGGAATCGCTCAACATGGACAATTTCCCAAGTGGGAAATAAGTTTCCCAATCAGGATATGTGACAGATCAGGAATTTTAATCTGATTAGAATTCTATAATCAAAGGTTATGAACCCTAATTCCATGTGGACTATAAATAGTGCTCTTTCAGACTATTTCTATAGCTGCAACTTATAAGAATTAAAGGATTAATTCTTCTTTTCTTCTCTCTCAAGGATTAACTCTTTTGCTAGCACATTAGGTTAATCCAAGCCATTGCCTTAAAGGTTTTCTCTCTTCTTCCTTCGTATGGATACCATCAGAGGTGATCCTAGAGGATTACTGTGGTTTGTTACAAATCGGTAAGAAGAGAATCAAAAACAATATATACATGAAAATGGTATATATGGTATGACATAATAATATGACATGATACTGGATTTTATGTATAAGATACATGGATATATGATCATAATGAATGTTATGAGGATAATGTTATGACATGAATGTGACGAATACATACGAGAATATGAACATGGTTATACATGATGATGGAAGTATTTTGATAATGTTATTAATATAATAAATAAATATGATATGAATATTGTACATGATATATGCATATGTATGATTGTAAGAGAGTATGGTTAGGATTAAATTATCATGAAAGGGTGACTCAAGTTAATTGATTATATGTAATGTCTTATATAAAAGTGATGATACATTTTATATAATATAATTATTGCACATGACTCAGATATATGTGATATGTGAATGTTGTTCATGGTGCTTGTGATATGAACACTACAGAACAAATACAGAAACATGGAATGAAAATAATATATATATATATATAGAAAAACAACTTTATCGTATATTATTTTCCCCCAAGGTTCTAATACCAAGACACCCAAAGATCGTAGGGGAAAATAAATAATAGAAATATAATAAAAGAAGAGATAATAAGAAAGTTAAGAAGAAATAATATAAATATAGAAAATTAAATAATGCAGAAATTTAAATTAAATGTGCATAAATTTAAAAGAAATAAATGCGGAAATATAAATACATAAAATTAAAAGTGTCTCTTCTATCACCAGATTAAATCTGAGCATACTTTTGCAAGACACCACTTTAAATAAATAAATAAATACAAAAAATAAATTAGGCGGCAAAGCCAGCCAAAGAACATAAAATAATTAAAGATAAAGTTTTTATTTTACTAATATGGAATTTAAATTATAAAAACATAAAACCTTATTTAGGTTTTTGAAAACTGAGATATAAGAATGAAGGTAAGGTATTTGGTAGAAAAGAAAGGTAATTACAAGATTTGATATTTATTGACTAGATATTAATTATTAAACCATAAGGTATGTTTCTGGGGCAAAACATCTTAAAGGAGAGAGAATTGTAACTTCTAGTAATTAGAGCCTAATTAGAATAAATGTGTGAGTAATATACATAAAAACCACATGAAAGGCATTAAGAATAAATTGAATAAAATGACTAAATTAGAAATTAAAATAAATTTAATTAATTAACATAGTTTATTTATTATATTATATAACATGATTAAATTACATTTTTAGTAAAGACTAATGGGACTAAATATATGTAAATATGTGGATATAAATAGAATGACATAGTTAATTTAGTTTAAATGGAATTAAGTGATTAAGTTACATAATTATATTGACTAATGAAGTTGATTATAATAATAAGTAAATAAAATAAAATAAAAAAGTAAAAGTAAAAGAAAGGGATGTAAAAGAGAGAAGAAAAAGAATAAGAAAAATTAAAAATTTTAAAAAAGAGAGAGAAAGGTGCAGAAAAAAAAAACAAAAAGAAATAAGAAATAAGCGGATAGAATAAATTGGAAATGAGGCGTTATAGTGGTCATTTAGCCTTAAAAAAAATTTGGCTTCAACATTTTTCTTTTAATTTCATCTCCATTATTCTTCTTCCTCCCATAATAGCCCCCTTTTCTTCATTCTTTAACTTAAGATTCACATCAAAATCAATCCAAATAAATTTGTCTTCGTAAGTAATCTTTTCTCCATTGTTCTTATGTTGTTTAGAGCTATTAGAGTTATATTGAAGCAGTATATTGCACTCTAATTTTTATAACCATAGAGACTGAATTTGGATAAGTGTCAAGTAAAAAATTTGTTGATTTATGTCTTGTGTATATGTCTGTCCAATGGTGTTGAATGATTTTAAGTATATGAAGAGATAAGCTCTTTTGAGAGAGACTAATTCATGTAGGAGCATTAACAGGACATCATTGTGTTTTTGTTCATTTTGATAATCTTAGAGGTCGAATCAGAGGAAGCTCAAAACATAAAAGTTGTAGTTCTTTCTGTTTTCTAGGTCGGTAACAAATTTTGTATTAAACTCTAATGTGTAGGTTGAGTTATATTGAAATGAATCATGTCTATTCCTTTGATTGAGCTACTTCTTCATACCTCTGTAGCTCTAGCCACTTTGTCCTCATTATTGAGCTATTTAAAGACCAAATTAGCAAAAGTGCAAAACAGAAAAAAATTAATTTTATATATTATCTAAACCTTGTGAAAGTCTTACCTCAATATGTGAGGTATTTTGCGAGTTATGATTTTAATAATGAACATTGGTCTGGTTGTCACCCTGTGCTAAACCATTTACATCTTCCCTATTGTTTGGGGACCTTAGACTATGAACTGAAAAAAGTAATAAACATGAGAAATGTTCCAAATTTTCCTCTCTAAGTGCCTACAAAGTTTCACAATAATATAACATATATGTTGTAATATATGAAAATTTAAAGATGGAGTTTCAAAATTGTCTAAGGGTAGAAAATATGGCTACATTTGAAATGGCACCAAAAATTGTACAATACTTTATGGAGATGATGGAACTAATTATGCCTATTAGAAGAATAAGATGGAGATGTTCTCGGATAGTGAAGGTGTAAACTTATGGAACATCATTAAAGAAGGGTGGACTCCTCCTATGGAAAAGGATAAGAGTGGAAAGGAAGTGTCTCTTCTAAGAATCTAGTAGACTAAAGAACAAACTGAGGCCAATTTGAGAAATAAAAAGGCTATTGCACCTTGACTAAAGAAGAATACAGTGGAATTGAACATTTGAGGACCGCAAAGGAAATTTGGAATGCTATAAGAATAAAGCATGAAGGAACCAATCAAGTAAAAAGCAAAAAGCTACAAATGCTTTGTAAGGAGTATGAATTGTTTGATATGAAACCTAATGAGAAAGTAAGTAGCATGTATAGCAGGCTCATCAAACTCATCAACTCTATAAGGAAGCTTGGTAAGAATCATTCTCTTGAAGATAACAACAATAAGATTCTTATTAGCCTACCTCAAAGGCAATAGGAAGCTAAAATCTCCTCAATTGAAGAATCTAATGATCTTTCAAAGCTTCCTATAGAGGAGTAATTAGGAATGCTTCTCACTCATGAGATTAAGATGTCTCAAATGAATAAAGATGAGAACACAAAGAAAGACAATAGAATTACTCTCAAGGCTAGCAAAGAAGCAAGTGAGAGTGATTCAAGTGAAGATGACTTGGCAATGATTTCAAGAAAAGTCAAGAACCTCATCATGAAGAAGGAAAAGGCCTTCAAGAAGTAAAACTTAACAAAAAGATCAACTTATTTGCTATGAATACAACAAGCCTATACATATTCAATCAGAGTGCCCAAGGTTAAAGAAGTCCTATAAGGACAAGAAGGAGAAGAGAAAAGCCTACAAAACAACTTGGGATAACTCTAGTGATTCAAGTGGAGAATCTAGTGATGAAGTTGCCAACCTTTGCTTTATGGCACTTGAAGAGCCTTCTATTAATAAGGCAACTCAAGAACTTGATCTTGTTCCTAATTGACTTTTCTATCAATTGCGGGTCTTGATGTGTTGCTAAATACCGCTCATAACTTGCTCAAGATCAAATGTTGATTTGAATAGCCAATATAACCGAGAACCTAATGGGTCACATATATTGAAGGTGAATAGAGGAAGGGAAATAGGCTTTTGGATTGGATCCAAAACCAAGAGACAAAACTGGGTCCAAATAAAAGTTCAAGTGCAAGATTACTTTTTCAAGAGCATTTATGTGACGAGCGGGATTGTTTAGCTCCGAAGCTATAAAATCCACTAGACTAAGACCACATTTAGTCCTAATTAGGAAAAGATTTTCACGATTGAGAACCTCATGATTATGACTAAATTGCAAGTGTGAAAGGTGTTTCGCGATCGCAATTTATGTCTAATAAGAAAACTAATCTAATTAGTAATCTTTTACTGTAGCTTTGGAACCTTAGTCTCTCAAGGGACTATAAATAGCCTCTTTTGAGACAATTTTGGGTGTTGCGACTTACAAAATTAAAGTGTTAATTCTTCTCTCAAAGATCATTCTCTCTTACTAGCATAAGAGATAGTTATTGTTGCCTAAACAATCACCAAGAGGGGGGATGAATTGGTGAGGAATTAAAAATTTTGGCAAAAGAATATTAACAATAAATTAAAGGGAGTATAGGGAAAGAGATGACACATGAATTTTATAGAGATTCAAGTGTTAACGAACCCTACTTCTCTCTCCAATAGCAATTGGGTATTTACTAATCCAATACCATATCTTACACTTGAGAGTTTTATTAGCTAACTCACAACTAGGTGTTTTTCCAATGGCTCACTCTCATCCCAAATTTTCCTTGTGTTTTAATGGTCAACACAATAACTAATTCCTTATACTTTCGCTCACACACAACCCAAATACAAGATTATCCCAAGTGTTTAAGGCTAACACATGAACCCTTATAAGAAATAAATGATTAAAAGACTGAGAAATTAAATTTCAAGAGTTTTGGCACTTAGGAAAAAGTTGGTTATCATGAATGGCCTTTTGGTAGGGTATTTATACTGACTACCTACTAATCAGTCATTACAAATTTGTGTCATAACTCTCCCTAACTTTTTCTTACAGATGTATTTAGTGATGTTTGAAAAGGCAACGTCCTAGACATGACATAGGGTCTCCCGATCGGGAGAGTACACATGGTGTCCAGGGATTGCTTGATAGCTCTAATGGCTAGTTCCTAGTCAAATTTCCCAATAAAGAGGCAATTGTCCTAAGTGGGACATTCTCTTGAAAAGTTTGATCTTAGCTTTGACTTCTTGAATTTCGGGCTCTTCCTGGTCTAGACATTCTTTCCGTTTGGGATGCTTGATTGGTCAAAGTAATTTTGACTTCTGATGATGACGTGCCACTTTCTGATTGAGGTGTCTTCCAACGGTCACAACTTTTCAAATATCCTAGTCATGACTCTTGGTGCCCCCATCGACATAACACTTGTCCTAGGAGTGGCAATTCATGTTTTAGGGTGTGATTGGCTACTGGATCTCAAGTGGCATTTGTCCCGAACATGAACCTTTGTTCTCGGGTGGGATACTCATCCTAGGCTGGAAATCTGTATGCCGGGCAAGACTTACACGATTTTAGCCTTTAAGATAATTGTTCATATAGTAAACCAATTCCAATTGACTTGAAATTTAAAGACTATCAAAACAACACTAAATGAAGATATTAGTGTATTTAATTTGACTATCAAGATTAAAATAGAGATTAATCACCCTAAGGTCAACAATGTTCAACCCATTCCCATAGAGGTTTACTTCTTCGTGCCTTCATGTGGACTTCTGCTAGAGGTAATTCAGCAAAGAATTATTGTGGTTTATGACAACCCAATAAGGTAAAATTGAAGGATAAGAACTCTAATATTCAAGGTAATCATCTTCAACCTTGGTTAGGGTTAATCAATTGTATGAACATAGGGTGATCCATGGTTTAGGATTAAAAATTTTAAATATCCACTACCTCTAAATGTACATGATATGCATGTGAATCACAACAATTACAATTATAAACCTATCAATAAAAAGTAATACAAAAACTAGAAGTGAAGTAATGAAAAGAAACCAAAGAAAAGACAAATTCAATATATTAACTATTAGAGATATGCCTAAAAGGCAATCGCCTCAGGCACTTAGTGTACACATTCATAAAGGCATTCGTTAATTATATTAGTATTCATTTGTATATGAATTGATATAGATCTTAAACTGATTAATGAAAGTCCATGATATGAAATATAGCATGAAAAAAATCATGATGAGATCATGATAATGAGATTCCTATCATGTGTAATTATGTTAGTATCTAAATTATCCCTAGACATAGGATCAACAAGATGGGACATTGTTGATCCGGATAGACTGGCACATGTTATATTCCTTGATTGGATCAAGCAGTAGATGTAACACCTTATACCTATGAATATCACTTATACTTATATCATATTATCATGTATTGCATAGAATAAGACATAGTCCTGTTTATAATTAGGGATAATTTGTTTTGGATCATATAACATTATCACTTTGCAGCATTTGACAACTCAGCTAAGCATCACATCCTGATTATAAACCTAATATATCACATATGTTAACAATTCAGACACTATGTTTAATTATTTCAATTAGAAAGGTTAAAGCCAAATACACATTTACACATCATTGCATATTTAGTAATTTATACATATACAGATACACAACCCAAAATACAAATGTCATGATCCTATACATATATGCAATGCAAGCAGAGAGATTGGTGAGGCTCGGCCGATGACCTGTGATCCATGTCCTCTATATGGTATGCACCTCCAAAATGAGCTTATTACTCTTCTTTGCCTGAAAGATGATGCAATTTGATGAGTTGCAACTCAATGAGAATAATTATCAAAAGCTTTCTAAAGTACCAAGCTGATAGCAATTGCAAGTAATAATCATCATTCGTACACATTTTTCATGTCATTCTATTTATCAATATCATATAAATATAAATCATATTAATTCATGTAAACATTTCATTTGCTTATACTCATGCTTATGTCATTTTCTTATTGTTGTGACCAGGCGAAATAGACACTGTCCCGGGTTTCCATGTGAACATTTGCATTTGCTAGCTAGCTTAATCATTTGTAACATTGCACATTTGTTAGGCCATAGGCCTTTTCTTTTGCTTTTGAACATTTGTTTGGGCCATAGGCCTCTTCTTTTGCTTTACAATACCATTTAGCTAGTCACAACGCCTTTAAATCCATATGCATATGCATTTTGCAACAATCATTACTTAACATTTGCATTTATATCACATTTGCATATTCAATAATCAATCACTTCATGTAAGAAAAACCTATAACATAACCATGTATTTAAGTCATTCATCGCCTTTTTGATATCATATCCATACCATAATAATCATGTAATTCATATGGCCGTAAGTCAACTCACGTTGCACATAGCACGTAATAATCACATTACACGTAACACGTACCAAAGAAATCGTTCGATAATTAAACTCACCTTTTCTTTTGCTACTAAGCCTCTAACTTACTGTCTTTCACTTCTTTGAGGCTCTCCAATATTTTGTGGACCTAATTGAATGTATACTTGGTCAATTGGTAGCTAAATAAACTTAGTGAAACTTAAACAAATTAAAATATGCATTTTAAGGACCACTAACTAAGGTTTGGTCTAATGGCAGTGTGAACTTCATGTGTTCATTAGCTTATAACTTTTTCTATACTAGTCCAATTTGTATGATTCTTATTTCTAATTAAAGCTAAAATTTATATATACCACATATCTAAATTTCATGACAATTGGATCCTTGTGGAACATTTTATACAATTTATAAACATGATCTGTTATCTTCCCTGTTTTTGACCTTAGGCAGTTTTGAGACACCAACTTTGCTTCTACATATCTTACAACGTGTAAGTTATATTTGCATGAAAATTTTTATGAGCACATATATATTGAAATGGAACATTTTTTATGTTGACAACTTTCATCCATTTTGCCTCTAAGGTCCTCATATGGTAGGGTCATTGTGACTAGTCAGAAATAGGGCTGACATTGGGACCAGTCTAACTTGTGAAGGCTATAACTCACAACAGACATAAAATATTGAGGTGAAATTTATGCCATATTTTAGCTAAGACATGTACCTATAACTTTCATGTTTTGACCATTTACCTATTATGTATATAAGGAGCTAAAAATGGGCAAAAAACTGACTGGACCTGCCCAAGACACTAAGCAGGCAGCTCAAATATGGAACAGGCATGACTCTCTTGCCTATACCTCAAAACCCACCTATATTCTGGTCCTGAAATTTGGTTTACAACTAGATAACACATATATCTACATCTTTCATGTTTTGAGCTTCCTCAAATACTGACTCTATCATATAGAAACAGAATCAAAATAGAAAGTGATTCAGCTAGGTTCCTCAATGGAACCAGTTCCAGTCCGATGCCCATATCTTTTTACAGACTCCAAATCATGCAAACATTTATATATCCATGAACCTAAGACACAAAACTACAACTTTGATGTTTTGTGTTTCTCAAAAATCAGTCTCTATCATGAAGAAAACGGAGCAACAACTGACTGTTGCCAAAATAGAATTCTAGAAGTGATATAGTCACTTTACTAATTAAACTATGATCTAACAACATTCAAATCATGATTATCAATAAAGAAAGTGATAAATAACTCACCTGTGACCAGTTATGGTTGAGTTTGAGGAAGAAATTTGGAAGAAAAATGGAGAAGAAAAGAAGAAAGAGCAGCTGGTTGCAAAAGGGCCAAAGCTGCCTTTATTCTCCAAAGTTGCTGACTTAACTTTTGCTCTTTTTTTTTTTTACTTTCTGTTATTATTTTTAAATAATTTAAGTAATTAATTAAATTAATTTATTATTATTATTATTATTATTATTATTATTATTATTATTATTTTCTCTACATATTTACATATACTTAGTGCTAAAATACTATCTAGTCAAATTGTCTACTTTAATTAATTTCATTATGCCAAATTTTATTTATTTCAATTTTAATCATTTTATTTAATTTGATTTTCAATATCTTGTGTCCTTATTTAAATTATAGCTAGACATGTATGACTTGCTCCTACTGCGATAAACAGACCCATAGCAAGTCTACCTCGTGAACACGTCTAGCTAAAATCTCTATGTATGCATGTGTTTCATGTGAATAACATATATAAATTGAATATGTCCAAATGTAATGCATGTCATAATGCATGTGGGAAAGCCGAGGATGTTACAGTAGATCTCATAAGCTGTGAGCATGAGATGTTCAAAGTTAACAAGTAGATGCTTGCTAAGAGTAGTTAAGTACATTGGATGACTTGCTATGAGACAATCATATGGATTATCTATTTAAATATCAATGATAGTCTCATCATAGCAATGGTACATGTATCCTTAGACTTGAGGTACTCAAGGATATCTTGGATATTGATTCTATGCTTTGACTCCATTCCTTGTTACCTCATAGAGGTCGCTCATAGGGCGGTGATTGGGTACAGCTTGAGGCATTCGAAGGTAATTGAGTAGCCAACAAAGGATTCACCGCTCCTGATAGAGAGAGAGTATACCCACGGCCTCTTGTTGGGATCATTACTCTGGAATCTCTGGTCAAAGTGGAAATGTCCTGAAGATGGTCTTCAATGACATGTCTAATAGAGTAATGAGTCCCAAGGACAAGGTCTAACATCACTTAGGCTAGGTGTGACGTAGTTAGTCTAACAGGAGCTGGCACATAGTCCAAGCCCTGAACTGAGTGGGGTATAGAATGGCAAAAGGATTAATTGCACATATTGTTGTATATGGAAAGGTTCGTAGTCAAGCCACTGACTTTCCAGTCAATTGGGGATCATGATGTGTTGCTAAATATCGCTCATTATTTGCTTAAATTATTTGATAATTTAAGTGGCCAATATAATCGGGAACCTAATAGGTCACACATTTTAGAGAAGTAAAGAATGATTAAAATGGCTTTGGATGATATCCAAAATATGAGAAAATTATTTTGAGTCTGTTCGCAATAAGATCACGAAGAAAAATCGCTCGAGGGTTGACGGGCCTGCTGGCCTGGCAGGCCTACCGATTGGCCTGCCTAGGCCTGTCTAGCAGGCCCAGGCTGCTAGCGCGTAGCAGCACGCTAATCACCTTAAATTGGCCAAATTTTGCAAGATGACTTTTCATTTTCTTCTCTTCTCAATTTTGATCTACTTTTCTGATTTTCTTTTGGATCTAAAAGACCCCAAAAGACATAAAATAGACAAGGAAAAATTTTTAGAGAAGAAAAATTTTTGGAGACAACAAGAAAATTAAAGAGTTTAATTTTCTTCTCATATGAACATGCACCATTGCTAGCACTTTGAGGTATGTTCAAGCCATCTCCCTAGTGGTTTCATCCTCTCATCTTCGCATAGATATTGTTAGAGACAATCCAAAATTAGATTGTTGTGGTTTGCTACAACCCAACAAGATGAGAAATTGATGAAAAATCAAGAAATTATAAAGGTATAAATTCTGAATTTTCATTGGTTAAATTAGTTTTAATTGGCACATGTATAATCCTTTGATTCAGGTTTTGAAAATTTTTATTTTCCACTGTGTAATATGTATGTGATACATCCTCAAAACCCAACATTAACACACTCATAAAGAATGAGGTGTGTAGATATATTATATATGTTACAGCAATCAATAATAGAAAACAAAGAATACAATAAATTGACAAAACTAGGAAAATGAATTATAGATGTTCTCATTCCCTAATGGAATTCAAACCCAAAACCTAGAATTCACTAGATTAACCAGAAATTAGTGTCGAATAAGCTAATCAAATGCCTATTAACAAGTATTACCCACCTATTGCACTATTTCCAGCAATAAGCAGCGAAATCTCAACTTATAAGACAATATGAAACCAATCAATTCCAATTACGAAATTCACTCAAATTTGCTCAAAATATCAATTTTAATCATAAAGAAACTAATATAGTCAGTGGAAACTCAATTATAAAGGTGTGCGATCAATTGAACCAAAACAACCCTACTTGGCAAAGTGCACGAATCTTCTTTTTTTCATTTTTTTATAATTATAATTGAATCAATGATGTATCAAATTATGTTACTCACAAGTGCATAAGCCAATCGTAGAATGGCAAGTCACCCCCGAGGTCGATCTCTTAAGGAACCATTAGCTTAAACTCTTAATTACCATTAATTGCCAATAATCACAATCATGTAACTAAACATTCTATTCATGTTCATGTGATTCTTAAAATTAAACTAGATTAATAAAGCAATTAAATAAATAAAAAAAGCAAGTAAAATTATCAATTACACCGATGAGACTTAGATTAGGTATTTAGTAAGCGTATTTAGCATGCAATCCCTTCCCCAATTCATTTAAGCCCAATGAAATCAACTTTCAATGGTTCTCGTCTTAAAACAATAATTACCCAAACTAATGGCATAACTAAAGTCCAATTCGATTTTTAGGTTGAGGTACAGATGGTTCGTTTAATAACAAATCCCTAAAATATATATTCCAAATTAAACAAATGATGGCTAGTCAAATATTTAAAGAAGAACAATCAAAATTAGAAGAAATATGATTTCATTAAAAATGACGAGGTTCTTACATCCTAAATAGCTACCAAATATGATTTCATTAAAAATGACGAGGTTCTTACATCCTAAATAGCTACCAAATACCTAACAAAAAATTCAGCCAAGCATGGCTATCACCATGGTCATGTTGATAAGAATGCTTAACTAAACATGTTTTGTAACGCCCACAATTTAGGGCCTAGAATTTATGCGGATTTTTTAGGGGTATTTTGGTAATTAAAAGTAATCTCACGGTTGGGAAAGGTTTCCCACTCGGGACACACATTTTCCAGGTCGAGACTCGCCTCTGGTCTGCATGTTATAAATACGTGTTTTTGCACCCTACTCTGTATAAATCAAACACCCAGCCAACACCTACACACCTTAGACACTCCAAAAACCCTTCCATTCATTCTCCATTGATTATCTATCACCTAAACACGAGTAAAACACAATTGGAATTATTTATTCAAGGATTAATTAGGGTTTTTGCTGTTTTTCACCAAGAAAACGAGACTTCTGCCCAACAAACTCTAGAATCATATTGTTCATCTATGTTATTGACTCTTAGACGTGATTTGGTAAGTTTAATGATAGATTAATAGCCTTAGCAACTTTTTTATGGTCGTAATCGCATTAAATTAGGGTTTTCCCAATTTCTGGGTATGGTTACAGATTGTATTGAACGGTGTGTAACCTTTGATTCGTATTTCTAATGCTAGGGAATAGGGTAGAAGACGGAAACAGACATCAGAATGTATGAGATGTTGATAGTGAGAGTTTTAGGTTTGTACATATAATCATATTTATTCACTTTCTGGTTTCATGATTGCTAGTGAATAGGTATATTGGATGTTTAGTATCTGTTGAATGCCATGATTATTGATTTGAATGTTCTGAACACACTAATATGAATTAATGGCATGGATTACTCATGATATTTTAATGTTTAAATTGGTATTCAATGAGTTAATTGGATTATGGCTTCTTCACAATGACAAATGGTATATTTTTATGAGGTATGATATTCTGGAAATGTGTATTGTGCATTGAAATTTGTAGATTTGTGTTAGAATGCAAAAATTGAGTTTTATATTATGGATGTCAGGCCTTTCCCAGTCGGGAAAGGGGAGTCCCAGTCTGGACTTACTCGACCTAGGCCATATCAGTCCCGCAACAGGCATGGCCAGCGGCACTAGTGCCATAGTGGTGCGTGCTGGGGTTCAAACTCACCTGTGTATTAGTGTTAGTTACTGAATATGAAGGAATGAATATGTAAGGCATGTGTTCTATGTTATTAAATGAAGAACTTATGAATATAATGTAACACCTTATACCTATGGATATCACTTATACTTATATCATGTTGTCGTATATTGCATATAATGGAATATAGTCCTGTTTATAATGAGGGATACATTTTTTTTTTTTAATCATATAACATTATCACTTTGCAACATTTGACAGCTCAGCTAAGCATCACATCCTGATTATAAACCTAATATATCACATATGTTAACAATTCAGACATTATGTTCAATTATTTCAGTTACACAGGTTG
>CATIWF010060378.1:0-14491 GCA_949630135.1 Balakata baccata | reverse complement strand
GGGTTGTGCATCTATATATGTATAAATTAGTAAATATGCAATGACGTATAAGTGTATTTGACTTTGACCTTTTAACTGAAATAATTGAACATAGTGTCTGAATTGTTAACATATGTGATATATTATGTTTATAATCAGGATCTGATGCTTAGCTGAGCTGTCAAATATTGCAAAGTGATATTGATATATGATTCAAAAAAAAAAAATTTATCTCTCATTATAAACAGGACTATGTCTTATTCTATGCAATACATGATAACATAATATAAGTATAAGTGATACCCATAGATATAAGGTGTTACAGTACTTGTGAAGCCAGGACAAAAGGATCATCCAAGTAGTAGCATAACTTGTTAAAATTTACACAAGGCCATATTCATCTTTCTCGGCTTAAAACCAAACACACCTGAATGCACAACATTGAAATTACCCCAATAATCAATGTTAATTATTTCATCTATTGCTCCATAGTAAGTAACATCTACAACAATTGGGTTTTGATCTCTAGCACTTGCAAAACTAGGAGTTAATTCTCGCAAAGTGACTCCACTATTTTGAGTTTTGCATCTTGCATCACTCTTTCTAGTATGGAAACGATAAACATTGATGAAATACCGTTTGTATCTAATAGCAATTGGGTTTGGCCCTTTAAACAACCATATAGTATAGCTAGGTACATGTTCATTCTTCACCCTTTCTTCAAACCAAAATATAAAATCTTGATTGTGAGTTTGTGCTCTTTCCCATCTACTTGATCTTCTATGTGTGCTAACCAAGTTTTGGTGCTCCCTACATTCATAAGACGTAAAACATAATCAAACAACTAGAAGTCATATTGGGCAAATATCCAAATTTCTCAAGATATGGAAGTATCTTGATATATTTATCCACAATTGAACAAAGCATAACAATGAGCTTGCGCCAAGGATTGATGGTCTAAAGTGAATGTCTTGCCTTTATTTCTCTTTTTCCCTACAATTGGGTGGCCAATCTAAAGGAAAATAGGTGATGGTTCATCATTTATTTCTCCCATATCTACTGAATCTTGTCTTTACACCATCATGCATATATCTTGAGCAAAATGTCAAGCATTCCTCTACTAAATACCCTTCAACAATAGATCCCTTTGGTTGACTCTGATTGCGAACATAAGACTTTAACTTGCACAAGTCTTGTTCAATTGGAAACATCCAACAACAATGAACTGGGCCACCGAGTTTGATTTCATATACCAAATGAATAATCAAATGCACCATTACATAAAAAAAACTTGGGTTGAAAATCATTTCAAGACGACAAAGTATTTCAATAGTTACCTTTTGCATGTGCTCAAGGTCTTGTATGTTCACAACTTTACTACATTTACCCCGAAAGTAATCACCTAACTTGATTAAGACAATAGCAAAATTCTTAGGCAATGTTTTTCTCACAGCAACACCTAGTAAATATTTCATCATAACATGAGCATCATGGCTTTTGTAGCCTGAAATCCTTTTATCCTCCGATCGAACACATTGAGATATATTCGATGCAAACCCCTGTGGTAATTTTGCTTGTTTAAAGACTTTGCCAAAAAGAGTTTTCTCTTGATGGGTCATAGAATAACAAGCTTTAGCATATTGAATCTTGCAACACTAACTTGAAAAGATATAACCGAATGGTGAAAGAAAGTCTTGAGAAATTCTTACACCTTGGATAAAGCTCTTGTCATCCTTCCTTTATTAACTTGTAAAATTTCTTTGCCTCTATATTTGGACCCTCACTAATCCTTGGGTTGTTTGTGTCTCCTATAGTTTCATTTCTATAAATATCATGTAACATGCCAGCCATGTCAACAAGATGATCAAGCCCTTCATTACGATATGGAAGTTGTTCTAAATATATTGAAAACCCTTCTCCATGGAAAACCCACTCAATATAGCCTTCAAGGAATCCATACGCAATCAAGTGATCTTTAACTATTGTTCTATCCTCCCAATATAGGTTCCAACACTTTTTGCAAGGGCAAAGAATTTCTTGTCCTTGAGCTGTCCTTTGAAATGCCATATCCAAGAATGTATCAACTCTTCTAATATATATCGGGCTAGCTCTCGGGAGAGTCATCCAATCTTTGTTTCTAATGTCCATAACTTTCAATTACCTATTAAATTAATGTAAGATTTTCACATGTTTAAATCTATAAGAGAAAGTGAGTTAACTAAAGAGCTTGTGAACCATATATCGAGTAGAGGTGGGATGTAAAAATCTACTTAACTATAATAATTTCAACATATAACTCTAATGTTTCATCTATTCTTCATTTACATCCCTAATATAATAACTCTAACTTATAAATATAAATAAGAAAATGTAGTATGTGGAAAACCACAAATTAAAGATAGTCACAGCAATTAATAGAAAACCACGAAGACATCTAATTTCTTGAATTAAGGATTGTATTCAAATAAGGAGTTTGGAGAATTACCTAGGACTGATGCAAATTTGATTTAATTAACTTACCAAATAAATCATACTATTTACTTTTGAACCTTGTAATAATTTATTGCACGACATTTTCAAATGGGTTAGACTAGATTGCTAGTCTGACAATTAAAGTGAAAGATGTTCCAAAAACTCCAATATTAATTCTTTGGTACCATATTGAGTGATTGTCACTATTGGGTTATCAGAGGAAAGATAGAGAATAACTTAAAATAATGCAACAATTACTGAATAGTCTAAAAAATTAATTAATCATGCATGCATTGCAATAATAAAAATACAAATTAATAATAATTAAACATGTAATTGTCTGTGATAAAATTGATATTAATAAATAATAGGATAGGCATTTGGAAGAATATTGGTTTAATTTCTTAGCTAATTGCATAAGTAACACCCACATGTGTAGTGTTCCTAATAGGTTATGCCATGAATTTTCCTGGATATGTCATGATTTGGCCATCTATGACTAGTAGAGTAGCCAAACCTAAAGTTTGGCAAATGTGTATCTACATTTGGGTAGGGGCAAATTCCTATAACTTTGCCAATATAGGATCTTTTGTGCCTTACGTAGTTAATTTCCCATAAAGTAGAGGGATTATGTTGGATTATGTTGGGTTTGTTGAAGGGATTATGTAGTTAATTTCCCAAAAAGGTAGAGTTAGCTCCAGTATACTACGTGAACATATAATGGAAACAAAATATATCTCCATAGAATTTTGAAGCAAAAAAAGCATCATGACAGTCGAAATGAAAAACTAACACAAAAAAGCTTAGTTAAAACACAAGTTCTACTCACCACATTACAGAACCCACAAAAGTATTCATTTTGATTCAAACGAAATGAGTCTAAGAAAATGGTAAACAAAACCTGGAATTGGGATTTATATTATAAAAATAAAAACATGGAAGCAGGGCATTGAAACTCACAGTAATGATTTGAGAGACCAAGCTGCTGGTTGAGAAGGGGTTTTGAAAGAAGGCACAATGTCCGTGCTTTTTAAGTTGAATTTGTCGGTGTAGGAGCTTGAGAAGTTGTAAAATAACAGTACGAGTAATCATAAAAGACTACTATGATGAAGTTCCATTTGAAAGGAGTAAGAAATTTACTTGATAGTCCATGGATTCATAGATTACAAAGAGAGGGGTGCTACATATTCGATGGATGGGATATTGGAAATTGATAAGCATTAAGGGAGAAAGAGTCAAAGGTCGATTAAGAAGTTGGAAAATTTAGCAGCCAATTTTAAGATTCGAAGCTTAAGGCAGTGAATTAGAGTTTGAAATTCGAAAACTTACTTCAGAGATTGTTGAAATAGCTAATTTGGTCGAAGAATGGCTGGACACTGGAGCTGCCTGAGAATGTCTGTCATGAAGAATGCCTTTGTGTAGTAGCTGACCGAAAATGTTTGCTGAAGTGTGGCTAGCAATGGAGAAGACTAAATTTAGGGATTTTTCAACTGTTGGGCCACGAAAAAGCAAAACTCTTTTTACGAAGAAGCAGCAGCAGTAATAATAATATACATTTTTTAAAAAATTAGGAATTTTTCATTAACATATTTAATATTATTCAAAATTACATTGCAAAATATTAAAATAAAATTTAATTACAATTATAAATAAAAAAATATATTAATTTAAAAAAAATTAGAGGAAAAATTATATGCACTGTAGTGGTTAATTTCTATTGCATTACAACAAATATGCAACAGTGCTAACAAGCGCTGCATATAATACTAATTGAAGCAATTTTTAATTGATGGATTATCATAAATATGCAACGCTAATAAGAGGTATTGCACATAATATTTGTTGTAATGATTTCATATTGTTACATTATACTAAAAATGCAGCATTCACAAACAGCGCTACATATAACATCTATTGCATCCATTGTCATTCGTTGTAATATAACAAACATGCAACGCTTGTCAATAATCGTTGCCCATTCAATAATATGTAGCAGTTTTTGCATTGATTTATATCTAATGCAATGGTTTATTGAAAATTTTTTTGTAATACTATAGCAACGCTTTTTGACATGCTGCAAAATAAACACTACAATAGCTATAATATGTAGTAGTGATAGTTTAGAATGTTATAGAATGAGATAGAAATTTGGCTCATTTCTCTTATATAGTGTAATTAACTAATATATTAAAATAGATACAAAAATATCTAGGCATGCATTAGCGATGAGAGTCACAAATTTATTTAATTAAAATCATTTTTGACTAATTACTATTTCAATTCTCATTTTTTCTTATCTTTATTAACTAACCCCAAAACTTTTTATTATTTTCAATTTAATCCATAGATAAATTTTTTTTTTCCATTGTAACACTAAACTACTCAATTTTCCTCAATTATATACTAAATTAATTTTCATCACTTAATATTTCTTCTATCAACCTTATTAGACCACTTCCATTTAATTCCCAATAAAAATTTTATTTTATTTTGTATTCTCTATTTTATTTCAAATATTTCGATTTCTCTCAATTAGATTCCAAATTTTAATTTTTATTGCTATTTTCTCATTTTTCTTTGATATGAATTTAGGTGCTAAATTTATCAGTGCAATTTCGATCGCGAACGTGGATAATTTACAGTCAGTCTGATGCATCTGGTTTCAAAATGTGGGTTTTGTCAATCAATATTCTAACTACTAGGCGTGATAGATTGAATGCAAAACTCAAGCCATAAGATAGTTGTGTTCGATTGAATGCTGTTAGTTTTTATGTTTTGATTACTTTTTTCATACTTAGGAATTGCTTAGGGACTAGTAATGTTTAAGTGTAGAGGAATTTGATAAGTTTATATTTAATAGTATTTTTAGGTTAGATTTTATGTTTTTAATCAGTGTTTTTGTGTCAATTGTGGTAGAAAGGAGCTATTTAATATGACATCTTTGTTTCAAGTACTGGCATATAATTTGAGTGAAGTTATGTAGATTTTAAGCAAGTTCAATATGAGGCAGTACAGCTTCGGCATAGGAGTGAAGATGGGTGCGAGCGTGTAGAAATTGTTGAAATATACCACTATAACAGGCATATTGATATGGCATGAGCGTGATGCCTCTTAGTCTTGGGCACTGGCATGCTAATCTTCCTTGGCATGCCAGTTCCACCTATGTGCAATATTGTCGCTGTCGTGTGCATCTTTGTGGGCATGCCACACTATTGTGGGTGTGTAGTTAGTACACCTGTGACATGGCATCGATGTAGCATTACCAACATTGGTGCGGGTGTGCCACTCAGTATGAACGTGACATCTCCATGCCTTCATAGTGCTATCATAAGCGTGTCAATCCTCATGGGTGCACTATTTGTTTAGTTTGTAGCAATCCATTCGTAATTAACATATTTGATTTTGTTTGAATTTGGCATGAGTCAAGGAGCTTAATTCTGATTGGTGGAGGATATAATTTTTGGGATTTGTTTACAATTTTGGGGGATAAGGATTGTATTTTAGAGTTAGAATTCGACTAAATCTCTTAAGTAGGTTATTTATATTTGCGAGATTTAGGTTTTTGGACATTTTGATTTCTCTAGGAAATTCTTGATGCATTGAGATTTCGGTAGCTGAAGAGAACCTAGAAGCTACTTCGGTTTCCATTTTTGTTTCCAGCAGATTGCACTTACCAGTTAGAGCTATTCCACCATATTTAGGGGTTATAGTTTCTCGTTTTCATTATTTTGTTGTAAACATGTTTTGCCTAAGTTTTACTACTTGACCCGTTTGCACTCAATGGGGTTTTATCCCATTAGGTGGGTTAACCAAAGTCCATACTTGGTTTATAGTTATAGAATCCATATTCGACTTATGGCTTTTAGTCATTAGTCATATTTTGAACTTTTCAGAATCTCTTCATAAGTAGCAGGCTCATGATCCTTTATGAGCAATATGACCATTTTGTTCACTTATAAGAAATTTATATCTCTTAGGAACAACTCGTATCCTACTTTACTTATGAAGCTCTTGTGTTTCATAAGGTCTTATTGTTACTTTATCTACATGAATAATATATTTGGGCTTTGCCAGTTGATTTGTGTCTACTTAAGTATATATTTGAACTTCATGAAGTTTATTCTTGCTCCCACAATCTTATTGTAGAAGAAACTCTTTTCTTGGAAGATAGCATTATTTGAAACAAACACATTTTGCTTCAAATAGTGGTAAAACTGATAACCAAATGACTCTCATTGAATATCCCATATACAAACATAGGGTTAAATTGAGCTTTTAACTAATTCAACATTATTTACTTCTCTTAAGTAAGACAATCCTAAACTTTCATTTATGAAAGAATAGGCTTTATGTTATTTCATATCTTATATGGAATAATATCAACTAACTGATACATATTATGTTTATCATATAAACATAATCCTATATGCATGACCATAAAAGGAACTTTAAGGAATTTTAAAAACTTATTATGTACCTCACCATGTCTAACATGGTTCAGCTACTCCTTTTAGCCACATCTTTATGCTATGGCATATAAGATATAGTTCATTCAGATAAAATCTTATTATCTCTTATATGATATTGAAACATTTAGCTTAAGTATTATTTTACTTGGATCTAATCTAAGTGTCTTAATACTTTTACTAAATCGTTCCTCTACTTTATTTTTGAATTCTTTAAACATTTCAAAGGTTTTAAATTTGTATCTCACCATATACAAATACCCAAATTATGAGTGATCATAATTAAGGTAATGAAGTAGACAAAACCATTTATGGCATGTATGAACATCGGTCCATAGATATCTATATGTACAAGATCCATCAGTCCTTTTGCATGTTCATCTTTTTTCACTAAAAAGTAATTTTGTTAACTTGCTTAGCAAATGAGATTCACATGTGTTATATGATTCATAATCAAATGACCCCAAGTTATCATAACTCATCATATGATTCTCTTTCATATGCTTAAGTTGACAATGCCATAATATGTGGTTTTGGTCATCAACTCTTTAAATTTAATATTGAGGATAGAGTCAAGCATTTCAAGATTATAAACTCTACTGCATAATATTTTAGTTTCATAAGGAATATCAATTGACCATAGATAACAACAATTGTTCTTAATAGTCAAATGAAAAACTTTTGTTTAACTATTAAACAAAATTATATTCTTTATTCATAAACTAAAATAGAATTGCAATTGTTTAAACCTATAAACAAACTTACTAGAGAGTGTTGAAACTTAAGCCTCTATAGCTATTGTAGCAACTATTGCTAAATGGCTAATGTGCACAGTTTTGACTCTTATTTCTTCAGATTTCTATTGTTTCTTTGGTCTTGCATATCTAGTATATGTGAGACTTACTTGCAATATCTAATATTCATGTATTATTATAAGAAACAATGTTATCCTCTTTATCAAATTTACTTGAAGTAAAAGGTGCATCTATATGCATTCTCTTATGCTTCTTAAAAAACTCAAAATAAGCTTTGTTATTCCATTTCCATTTTACAACTATTGCTATAATGGAAGTACCTTTTAATATGTCTCTCTACTTTTTTCCTTTATCTATTAAGCATTTTACATTTTAGATCTTCCTTCTATCATCTTGGAGTGGTAGAGTAATTTAGATATCTCATATCACTCAACATGAGCTTGCTCATTGGCCATCTCTCTAAGATGATACATAATGGTTTTGCATCCATTTTATACTGCTTTTGAAGTTTGAACAACTTAGGACCAATCTATTATTATTCAAGTACTTCTTGTAAATAAATTGTTCATAACACTTACATCTCCAGTATTAAGGGAAGAAAAATAGCTATTCCAAGACTTTGGCAATCCTTTGGATTTGAGAACCATTCTCAGTTTTGTGTTATTCAAGGAAGCTTAAGTTAGTCAAAATGTATGATTACGCTTTGATTCACATTGAATAATATGATTCCAACAAATTAGATGTAAAGATCGAGATTGTAAAAGTATATACATGAGTAAATGCATGATATTAGGTTTTTAATAAAACGCATTATAGCTCCCACTATTTCATTGCAAACCCATGGCCCTCACTATGGATCCGGGAGAACTTATATGTAAGTCCTCCTAGTGGGTCGATATCCAATTTGCTAAGAATGGCCTTGAGGCAACTCAACAAACCATTCTTAATTTAGTTGGTAGGTATTTGATCCATACCAATTGCATTTCCATGCAACTATCGAATTTTGTGCTATCAATTAATTGATGTGTGCACACACATTGGGCTATCAACTCTTGATATGTGCACATCTCATGTATACTTACCTAACTTCGCCTCCAATACACACTGACCTTGGTACAAATCCAACAAATGAATGGTTTTGTTTAAGTCCAATCCATTAATCATGAAATCTAATTTCAATGGTTTGAATATATTCTTATAGAGTGAGCTTGAGGCAACTCAACAACTCTAAGTCTAGAAGAACTCTGGTTCTCCCTACATTAATAGAATGCGTAAGACATAATTGTTTGTTTAGCGAGAGATTTTGTTAATTTACTCTCATCATATTATTACTGCATGCTTTTATATATCATACATTCATCACATGGATATATAAAGATAGTTACATTAATTATATGTCATGATTATAGACATACTAAAATCAATCTCTTGAGCCATAAAGAGATTGACTAGGTCTTACCTAGGTATATGCATGAATTATAACCCAAAAATAGAAATTAAATTCATATTTCTAAGTCTTCTTGTTTATGGTACCATCTCCTTTGTTTCTTACTCATTTGCATATCCATTCTATTCTAATCCTATGTAATTTAATTACATATTTTAAAAATAGAAAACCTCAATTTACATTTGAAGGGAGTAAAATGAGAAAAGAAATACATGAGAAAAAAGAGATAGGTAGGGACACGCATACCCTATTTACTATAAAACAAAATTCATGCATGCTCAATTATTTTAGGCCTAAGTCCATAATCATCAATCATGCCTTTGCATATACCCTAACATGCATTCTCTAATGCATAAAATTAAAATAAAATAGGTAGTGATGATTTTGGATTGCAAATTTGAAAGTCGATTCAACACTTGAACCGAAATTGCCTACTTTTGTTATTTCAGTCAATTTAATTTTGTATGTGATTTTAATGTAAAATTTAATAATTAATCAAATTAAATTAAATTCCATATTCTCAGAATTAATTCACCTTATAATCAAATTATTATGATGTCAAAAATTAAACAACTTAATTTTAACACATATGCCATTTTTTAGTCATACTATATATGCCATTTGCTTAACATAAATTAATTCAAAATTAATTTCCAAAAATTTCCAAAATTTTCAGAACTTCAAATCATCATTTTAAGCATCTTTAAGTTAGCTCAAGTCCATCAAAATAATTTTGGCACAAGCAAAAATTATCAAGACAAACAAACCAATACATAAGACGCTCAAAACGACCCATTTTTCGTCTAGAATTAATTTGGAAATTTAAATTTGAGCAAATCAATTTTAGCATGTATCTAACATCAAAATAACACATTTTTAATCACATAAAAAATATTTTAATATGTTGGAAATAAAATACACATATAAAAAAAAATCAAAGAAAACAGTCCAGCCGGTACCCAAAGGTATTTGTTTAAAAAATTAATTAAAACAATTTTTAGTTAATTATTGGACACTTCTAGAGTCTTAAACACATTCTCAATATGTCTAAATAATTTTTTCAACATCAAATTACAAGAAAAATATGAACAACCCTGACAATTAAGCCAAACAACATCACATATTTATCAACTATGCAATTTTCAATAATTTTGTAATGAATTCAAAATTAATTATTTGAATCATATTCAAACCATTTTTCAATTAATAATCATTCTCAATCATCTCATGATCTTATCATAGAAAGAAAAATATGTAAAACAAATTTTACGCATAAATTTTAATTTTACAAATTAAAAGATTCAAAATCATCAAAACCATACAATCCAATTGCACATTAAATTAAAATTAATTTTAATGGGCACAAGGTGGCTCTGATACTAATGATGAGTTTTAAGCATGTATCACATACATATTACGTAGCAAAAATAAAAATTTTCAAAATTTGAATCAAATGATTATACATGTGCCAATTAAAACAAATTTAACAAAGCAAAATTCAGAATTTATACCTTTATAATTTCTTAATTTTCTTCAGCTTTTCACCTTATTGGGTTGTAGCAAACTACAACAATCCAATATAGGATTGTCTCTAACAATATCCACGCAAATAAGAAAGAATGAAACCACTAGGGAGATGGCTTGATCACACTTCAAAATGCTTGTAATGTTTTGAGTTCCTTTGAGAGAAAAATTAACCTTTTAATTTTTTTTCTCCCAATAATTTTTTCTTGTCTATTTTCTGTTTTTTGAGGTCTTTTAGATCCAAAAGAATATCAGTTTCATAGAGCAAAAAATTAAGAGAGTGGAAAATGGGAGTTATAAATATTAAGTTGGCCAAGCTAATTGGTGTGCTGCTGCGCGCTAGCCTGCCTGTCAAGCCAATCGGCAGGCTTACCAGGCCAGCAGGCCCTTCAACCCCTCGAGCAATTTTTTCCCGCTATCTTATTGCAAACTGACTCAAAATAATTTTATCATATTTTGGATCTCATCTCCAATGCATGTGACCCATTAGGTTCCTGGTTATGTTAGCCACTTAAATTATCAAATAATTTAAACAAGTCATGAGCGGTATCTAGCAACACATCATGACCCCCAATTGACCGGAAAGTCAGTGGTTTGACTACGAACTTTTCCATAGACAATAATATGTTCAATTCGTCTTTTCTCCATCCTATATTCCACTCGGTTCAGAGCATGGACTATGTGTCAACTCCGGCTAGACTGCCTACGTCACATCTAGCCCAAGTGATGTTAGATCTTGTCCTTGGGACTAATTACTCTATTAGACATGTCACTGAAGACCATCTTCATGACATTTCCACTATGGCCAGAGATTCTCGAGTAATGATCCCGACAAGAGGCCGTGGGTATACTCTCCCTATATCATGAGTGGTGAATCGTCTGTTGGCTACCCAATTACCTTCAAATACCTTAAACTGTACCCAATCACCACCCTATAAGCGACCTCTATAAGGCAACAAAGAATGGAGTCAAAGCACAGAATCAGTATCCAAGATATCCTCGAGTGCCTCAAGTCTAAGGATACTTGCCCTATTGCTATGATGAGACTATCATTGACATTTGAATGGATAATTCATATGATAGTCTCATAGCAGGTCATCCAATGTACTTGACTACTCTCAGCAAGTATCCACATGTTAACTTTGAACATCTCATGTTTATAGCTTATGAGATCTATTGCTTGATCGAATCAAAGAGTATAACATGCGCTAGTCTAACCAGATCAACAATGTCCTATCTTGATGATCCTATGACTAGGGATAATTTAAATATTAACATAATTACACATAATAGGAATTTTATTATCATGGTCCTATCATGATTTCCTTCATGCTATGTTTCATATCATGGACTTTCATTAATCAGTTTAAGATCTATATCAATTCATATGCAAATGAATACTAATATAATGAAAGAATGCATTTATGAATGTGTACACTAAGTGCCTAAGGTGATTGCCTTTTGGGCACATCTCTAACAATTATTATCTCTTAATTCGGTCAATCATACCTACATCTATGAAAGAGAAAGAGTTTTATTATGCCAATCAAGAATCTTGGAGATTACAAATTGAAACCTCACAACCCAAACAAAGTGAAACCTCCAAAAAAACTTAAAAGTTTAATACTAATGCAGCTCACCAAAGTTACTCAATTCCAATGTTACTTCATTAATTTTCTATGACCATCAAAAGATATTTATAGCCTTAAAATTCTATCCAAACCAGCCAAGAAACATCATTGGAGTGGAATAAGAAAATCCAAGTTGAAATGAATTAGAAGACAAATCCAAGTTGAACATCGATATGCGACATGGTCGTATAGAATCGTACGGTCGTGTGGATAGAGAACTAAAGATTTTGGACACGTGCATTCACAATGGTGCGAGGGTGCAAAGTTGCAATTCTTTTCAACCTAAAGGCAACATGAGCTTGCCAATTTGCATATGCAAATGATTTCCTTACCACAATTCCAACAATCTCTACCTTAGCACAAAATCACAACTCTAACTCCTCTCTAATGCCCCTTATGAACAAATTAACAATCTACATGACCTAACAAGCTGATGCACCAATTAAACTTGACAGGAGACAACAAATCAATAAGATTTTCCAGAAACTCAAACTAGATAGCTTCTTTAAAAGCTTATGCCAATGCCATATATTTAAGATGCAAACAAGCTATCCAAATAATAGTAGTAGAACTAAAAGTGAACACACAAATTGTCAAGGACCTATTAGAACGTTTACCAAACTGTAAGCAGTAACATGAAGTTCCATGAAGATATCTCAAAATCCACTTTACTGCCTCCTAAAGAGCTTTGTCAAAACATGACATAAATCTGTAGACCTAAAAAGCTCCAAAACATGTACAAATCATTGCACGCATACCAAATTTTGAATTTACCATCATCATTGCATTATGATCGGACATAGAGGATGAAACACTAATTGACCTCATCAATGTGCTACCCTGCAAAACATACAAGGAACTAACTTTTATGGCTCTCATTAGCATTAGTGCACCAAAAATAACATACAAAGCACCATCATATGCATTAAAACTGTACTCAATATGATCTAGTGTGCTGAAGGATATCAAATTCTTCCTCAAATTTGGAATGTATTGACAACTCGTGAGAGTTCTCACTATTCCATTGAACATGCAAATTTTAATGATGCCAATCTCATGAATTCTACAAGTTACATCATTACGCAACCAAACAACTTCACTTTCAACTCAATTTAAGGTTGTAAACATGTCCCTATTTAAGACATATATGGTAAGAATATACAGAATCTATAATCCAGTCATACCTAAATTTATTCTTTTCATTCGAGACAGTAAGTACATCACCATCACCATAATTATCAGCAACACTTGCATGAGCAACACCATCATCCTTATCCCCTTTATTTTTATTCTTTAATTTCAAACAGTCAGCCTTAATATATCCTTTCTTTTTGCAATAGTGACAGGTCGCAATCTTGGACATTCGCTAAACTTTGACAACTGGTCATCAATCAACTCACGTTGTAAAAGAGCATTCTTAACTTCTTTGGTTGTAATCTCTTCACGACTATACAAAAAGGTTTCATGAAACGATTTGTAAGGCATGGGTTATAACACCTTATACCTATGAATATCACTTATATTAAATCATGTAGACATTTCATTTGCTTATACTTATGCTTATGTCATTTTCTTTTTGTTGTGATCAGGCTAAACAGACACTGTCCCGGGTTTCCATGTGAACATTTGCATTTGCTAGCTAGCTTAATCATTTGTAACATTTGCACATTTGTTAGGCCATAGGCCTTTTCTTTTGCTTTTGAACATTTTTTTGGGCCATAGACCTCTTCTTTTGCTTTACAATGCCATTTAGCTAGTCACAACACCTTTTAAATCCATATGCATATGCAATTTGCAACAATCATTACTTAACATTTGCATTTATATTACATTTGCATATTCAACAATCAATCACCCCATGTAAGAAAAGCCTATAACATAACCATATATTTAAGTCATTCATCTCTTTTTGATATCATATCCATACCATATCAATCACGTAATTCATATGGCCGCAAGTCAAGTCACGTTGCACATAGCACGTAATAATCACATTACACGTAACATGTACTAAAGAAATCGATCGATAATTACACTCACCTTTTCTTTAGCTAAGAAGCCTCTATCTTACTGTCTTTCACTTCCTTGAGACTCTCCAATATGCTGTGGACCTAATTGAATGTATACTTGGTCAATTGGTAGCTAAATAAACTTAAACAAATTGAAGTATGCATTTTAAGGACCACTAACTAGGATTTGGTCTAAAGGCAGTGTGAC
>CATIWF010060321.1:0-18239 GCA_949630135.1 Balakata baccata | reverse complement strand
TATTAATATTGAGTATTAAATAAAGCAAAAAGATTAGTAATCAAAATTTCGATATTAATAAGGTCTAAAAATTTTGCTACAGTAGCTATATGGTTAATAGTTAATTTCAGATAAATTAATCCTTCGTCCAATATTTATTTTTCAAACCTTAAATTTAATAAACAATAACAATAATCTGAACTTACGAAATATATTGTATAATAATATATTTTTCTGAATTCTTTTTTGGGACATTACTGTATTCAAAGACAGCTCCGCAATTTACTGGCAACCTCAAGCTTATAGTCAACAGATGACAGACAAACTGCAAATCGACAGTCATTCATTGAATGAACAATATTTCCTTAATTTCTTTCTTTGACTTTTTCTTTTTTTCCTTATTAAAAATATATACTTGGACCTAGTTTATTATGATCTGTGATAAAAAAAAAAAAAAAGAAGATTTTATGATGATAAATAATTATATTTTATTACTAAGATAAATAAAAAAAATTGAAGTTTCTGTAGTATGGTAAATGTTTTTATTTAATTTGAAATCTAATGAAATTTAAAACAATTAATTAAAAATAATTATAACTTAAAAATAATTTAATTTTAATTTTTAAAACGTAATTGATCTGTAATACATTTGAATAACCCAATTTGATTCGAATATATTCTTTTTTTTTTTTTGATATTGGATACATTTTTGTTGAATGTATATTACAATTTGAAATAGAAAAATTATATCAGTTCAAAGAAAAAAAGAAGATAGAAAATTGTTGACTGGTCTTTTAAACTAACATAATTAAGGTTTAAAAATAATAATAACATTCCAATTAATTTAATTGGTGTAGCCAAATTAATATATGCGGAAGGAAACATGGAAGATGCAAAGCGTGGGAGTTCTGCATGATCGAGGCGTGGCGCCGATGGCTATTATAACGTCAGCCTCGTAGCAATCATGACTATGTATGGGCGGTTTATAAGGTTTAATCTTTTATATGTTTATATTTATTTATATAAATAAATAAAAAAAACAAATTAATAAAAGGACAGGAAAAAGCAAAAAGGAAAAAAGCCCGAAAGCAAGCCGATCAAAAAAGTAGGTAATGTATCTTTATCTCTCTCCGGTTCTTATTTGATGGGCCCCACGTCTAGAATCTGTGGGATGGGCTTTGTGGGCCCACGCCATCACACTGACTCATCATTAATCCCACTCATTGTCCGCTTTCTTATAATGAAGCCAACCAGTTCTGTATTTACTGCTTCATCTTCCTCTCTGCTCAAATCCTCATTAACTCTCATCCTCTTAACTTCCCTCCATAATTTTACATAAATGCAACCAATATTTTGACTCTGCAGATGCTCTGTCGTTTGACCATTTTGCCCTCCTCATCTACTTGTACGCTTGCTCAGCTCGCGCTATTCACTCAACTCCTTTGACTCTATCTATCCAAATGTAAAATGCCTAAATTATCCACACCAATCAAATCGATTCCCTTCCTAAAATGCATATATATATATATATATAAAATTCGGTCTGATTAATTTTAGATTTATTAACATCAATAAATCCAAATCGGACCCAAATGCTAAAATTGTCAAATTTTGCATCCTATAAATTGAACTCAACAGGAAAGTTAACTAAATATATCCAATTGCATTTCATCAACCCAATTTAATTTAATTTAATTTAATTATTATTGCTTCGCATATATAATTATGAAACCATAATTCAACATTCTTAATTAGGGGTACAATTAAATAGAGATAATCGAAAATAATTGCTCCTCCATAATTCAGCATCCTTACAATTACTTCTAAGTGCATTATTGTTAAATTATATGATATTTAATATATAGAAGCATAAAATTTGTCAAGAGGTTGAGTGAATAAGTGACTAATAATTTAGGGCAGGCAGATCTTGGTTTGATAGAGTTTGTTAGCAATTACTAACAAGTAACCAAATCCAACTTTATTCTATTTGAATTGGGAAAGTGCAAGTAATATATACTTTTTTTTCTTTATATTAATTTTCTTTTTAAAAATAAATATTCATGCATATTCCCCAATTTATTATTATAATAATAATTCAATTATATTTCTATTTTATAGAATAACCAAATCATTAATATTCTATTACTATAATTGGAAAATCCTCTACAATTCGCTTAGCCAAAGACACAAGATAACAGAGATAGTGAATAGGTGAGGTAGTTGTGGAAGATAATGTTTCCTTTCTTTATAATTGGATACGCATTGCCAAATTAGTTTATTACCTTTTATATGCAATGCATCTTTTTAGTGGGTTAATTTCATTTATAATTATTGAACTTTACTTTACTATAGTAAAATTATAATTTTTTTTATTCTAGAAAAAACACTAAATTATCTTCCGACGGAAATCTGACATGTCACTGAAAAATTGGTATGAATAATTTTATATTATGGAAGATAATGTCGAATTTCCGGTGATACGTCAACTACCATGTCACATTTCTGCTTAACCACATCAGAAAATTAGTTGTAAGTAACTTTAATAAAATAAAAATATAGTTGAGTAATTTTTTTTTAACGAATTTTTTTTTTGTAATTTTTATTATAATAGGAGCAAAATTCAGTAATTATAGATAAAATTATCTAAAAAATGAGTTAATTTAGAAGCCATTTAATTAAAATTTAAACTCGAAAGTTTTTGCTGTAAAAATAAATCAATATATATTACTTTATCAATAATGATGTGTAGTTTTTACTTAAATAAGTCTATTTGTTTGTTATTCCCCACACGAAAGTATAAAAAGTTCATCCTTTTTCGTTCTTTTATTTTCGAGCTATATCATCCCTTTCCAAACTCTGGAAATTACTTGTAACAATTAGGAAAATTTTTCTAACTTCCTACATCTTTTTTTTCTATTTTTGCTACAAAGCCAAAAATATTACACACACGGTTTAATAAATGTGGAATATGAATTAAAATTGGATAGTATATAGTAATTTGTGTTCATTTAATCACATTATTGTTGATAAAACAGTTAATATTAAATGGTACAGATTATTTATTTTCTTAAAATATAATTATAATAAATTTATATCTAAAAAATAATTCAAATGATGGATTACCAAGTTATGATAACAAATAACAATATCTCATAAAATGACAGAACCACTGATTGCAACTTATCAATTTTTGAAAAAAATGTATTTATGCTGCATTTTTAAAATTTATTTATCTTGAAGAATATTCAAAGTGTAGTATATAAATTTTTATGCTCTTAGTTTGAGATTATAGTTCTGCTACTGAACCCATATACTTAATTTTAACGTTATTTTTTTGGTACAAAATTTTAATGTTATTTAGTGTAATTGTAGAATGCTAAGGATATTTGCAATGCTCATTTTTAAATTGGTTGGGAAAGTAAGTGTTGGAAATTATTGTTTGCCTTAGTAGTTTACGTATGTGAAAGGAATGGCAGAAAACTAGCAAAGAAGAGGGAATTGGGAAGAGAAGGTGTCATTTTCTGTTACCAACTTGCACTCAATTTAAGAGAGGAATAAACAGAAAAAAAAAGAAAAAAAAAGGCAGCCGAAACGTGACAGGTGTGTGTGTGTGTGAACTTCCAATTCCAAATCCCTGCTTTTGGCCTCTCTGCAAGTTTCGTTTCACTAACCCACTCACCCGGTTCACACTTCTCTCTCTCTCCCCCTAATTTAATAAATTAATAAATAAAAAACAAGTGAAATCACGTCAGTTTGACTCTTGAGTGTGCACATTCCACTCTCCACTCCTTCTCATCAAAATCAAAATTATTTTATTACTCCCGGCGATATAAAAGGCTTTTTTTTAGACTTTTACTATAACAAACTTTGTGAATTTCTTACAAAAATTAATTATTGTAATTATCTAATCTAATAGTTAAAATTGAAAATAAATAATTTAAAAATTATAAATATCAAAATTTATTAATAAATTTAATGTACTATTGAAAGACTTATTTTATTTTTTTAAAGGTTTTCGACTCAAAATCTCATTTATATAAATTATATATATATATATATATATCTTTTTTATTTTCTAAATTTCCACATCCCAAATCTTATCTTTTATAATATTGTTAATTTCCAATGGGGATATCCCCATTTCAATTTTATAATAAAACTTTTTATATAAATATCATTCATACATACATAAATTTTTTAATCCCATTGATGTTTATTTATTTTCGAATTAAAAATATTTAATTGTTTATAAGCAATTCTGCCACTTCTGAGTGGTGCTAAAGATGACTTCTGGTAAGAAGTTGACTTTAAATAATATTTTGTTTGTGCCTGATATTCGCAAGAATTTGGTGTCAGGTTCATTGTTGAACAATTATGGGTTCAAAATGGTTTTTGAATCAGACAAAATTATTTTGTCTAAGGGTGGAATGTATGTAGGAAGAAGGTATGTCATTAATGGGCTTTTTAAGCTCAATGTATTTGTTATTAAATGTAATAATAAAAGTACCTCTTTTGTTTATTTATTTGAGTCTTCCAGTTTATGACATGGTAGACTAGGACATGTTAATTATAATACCTTGAGAAGGTTAATTAACTTGGACCACATACCTAATTTCCACATTAATATAAAACATAAATGTGAAATTTGTGTTAAGACAAAACTAACTAGATCATATTTTCAAAATATTGAAAATGAAAGTGAACCACTTGATTTAATCCACAGTGATATGTGTGATTTAAAATTTGTTCAAACAAGAGGTGAAAACAAATATTTTATCACATTTGTGGATGATTGCACAAAATATTGTTTTATGTATTTGCTTAAGAGCAAATATGAAGCTATAGAGAAATTTAAACTCTATAAAATTGAGGTTGAAAATCAACTCAATAAAAAAATCAAGGTTTTGAGAAGTGACCTTAGTGGTGAATATGTGATACCATTTGGTGAATTCTGTGCACAATATGGAATTATACATGAAACCACAACACCGTATTCACCACAATTTAATGGTGTGGCTGAAAGAAAAAATCGTACCTTGAAAGAAATGATGAATACAATGCTGATAAGTTCTGGGTTACCACAAAACATGTGAGGGGAAGCCATGTTGTCGGCTAATTACCTTTTAAATAAGGTGTCCCGTAGTAAGCAAGACAAAACTCCTTATGAATTATGGAAAATGAGAAAATCATCCTATAAATACTTATGAGTGTGGGGGTGTCTTGCTAAAGTGGCAATTCCTATACTAAAGAAAGTGAAAATAAGGTCAAAATCAATTGATTGCATTTTCATTGGTTATGCACATAACAGTAGTGCTTATTGGTTTTTTGTGCATAAATCGGAAATTCCGGATGTTCATAAGAACATGATTATAGAATCAAGGAATACGTCGTTCTTTGAACATATATTTCTTTGTAAGAGTTTGGAAGAGGCGAATTCATCCAAGCGACCTCTTGAGGCTATCATTGAAAATAGTCAAGATCAAGTTCATGATGAAGAGCTTAGTTTAGAGGATGAGCTTATTGAGATAGAGTTCAGGTGTAGTAAAAGAGCAAGGATAGAAAAGTCTTTTGGACCAGATTTTCTGACCTACTTACTAGAGGCAGAACCTCAAACTTATAATGAGGCTATAAACTCTTCAAAAGGTCTTTTATGGAAAGAGGCTATTAGGAGTGAGGTTGATTCCGTTTTGTAGAATCATACTTGGAAATTAGTAGATTTACCTCAAGGATGTAAACCATTAGAATCCAAGTGAATTTTCAAAAGGAAAATAAAGGCAGATGGTTCAATTGATAAGTATAAAGCTAGGCTTGTGATTAAAGGTTACAAACAAAAGGAATGCCTAGATTATTTTGGTACTTATTCCCTTGTAACCAGGATTAATTCTTTAAGAATGATTATAGCGATTACTGCATTGTACAATCTTGAAATACATCAAATGGATGTAAAAACTGTTTTTCTAAATGGAGATTTAGATGAGGAGATCTACATGATACAACCTGAAGGGTTCATTGTCTCAAGATAAGAAAAGAAAGTATGTAGATTGGTTAAATCACTATATGATTTGAAGCAAGCATCTAAGCAATGACATGAGAAATTTGATAGTGTTATGCTATATGGTGGCTTCAAAATCAATGAGTGTGATAAATGTGTTTATGTCAAAAATACGAGTGACAGTTATGTCATGTTATGTTTATATGTTGATGACATACTCATTGTTGGTAGTAATGACAAGATGGTCAAGTCTACCAAGGATATGCTAAATTCAAAGTTTGATATGAAAGATATGGGACTAGCAGATATGATTCTAGGAATTAAAATTATTAGAAAATCATATGGACTGACCTTGAGTCAAACTCATTATGTTGATAAAATACTTGGTAAATTCAATAAGGATGATACCAATATTGCTAGAACCCCATTGGACTTGAGCCTTCATCTATCAAAGAATAGAGGAGAAAGTGTGTCTTAAGTAGAATATACCCATGTGATTAATAGTCTTATGTACTTAATGAATTGTACAAGATCAGATATTGCTTATGCAGTGAGTAAATTAAGTCGATATAATAGTAATCCAGGGCTAGATCACTGGAAAGGAATTGTAAGAGTACTTAGATACTTAAGGTATACTCGTAATTATGGACTGCATTATACCAGATATCCAGTTGTACTAGAAGGTTACAGTGATGCTTATTGGATTTCTGATATAAAAGATTCAAAATCTACTAGTGGTTATATATTTACACTAGCTGGTGCAGCTGTGGCTTGAAAATCTTTTAAACAAACTGTTATAGCTAGATCCACGATGGAATCTGAGTTTATTGCATTAGACAAATGTGCTGAAGAAGCTGAATGACTACGTCATTTCTTAGAAGATATTCCGAAATGGAAAAGTCTCGTGCCACTAATATGCATATATTGTGATAGTCAATCTAGAATTGGAAGGGCATAAAGTAACATATATAATAGTAAGTCTAGATATATTCGTCGTAGACACAATACCATTAGGCAACTGCTTTCAACATGGGTTATAGCTGTTGATTATGTAAAATCAAAGGATAACATTGCGGATCCGCTAACCAAAGGGTTAAATCGAGAGCAAGTTGATAAATCATCAAGGGGAATGGGACTTAAACCCGTAAGAGTATAATAACTCGATACAAAGGAAACCCTAACCTAGTTGATTGGAGATCCCAAGATTTAGGTTCAATGGGACAACCTAATTGTAAAGACGTGGAAAGATCGTTGTGGGGGATATACCAAGTGAATATTGGAAATGAGGTTAAGCTATGCTTTTAATGATACATTTATGTAAGGTATCACCTATATGGGAGTGAAATTGGGCCACTTCAAAGGAGAAAGTATTAAAATTCAATTCTCCAAAAACTCTCGCAGCACCAAACAGATGTTCAGGGCCAAAATGAACATAACAATGAGAACTGAATTTTGTCAAGAAAGATTCATGTGTGAAATGTATCATATTTACTCAAGAAAATTGAACAGTTCAATGACATCATGCCAACTGGATAGTGGGTAAATTAAATATACTTTTATAAGTAAAGGTTCAAAGGATAACACCTACCTATCCTATGCAGGTTTCAATCGTCAAACTCTATCACGTAGTAAAGCTTTGTTCGGCTTAATTTTTAGCCCAATTTTATTCATATGGGGGATTGTTGGAAAAATTGTGATTATGAGCCATTTTGAGAGGATAATTCGGGTGGATCCCACAATTCGGTTTTGGGAGAAAGACCCGAATATATGTTCCTTGACATAAGAATTATGAATTAATGTATTCATGTGCTCAAAATGGAGAACGTGTGAACAGAAATTGAAGCTCAAAGTAAGCTCATTGGTAAGGAGATTAAAAGTGAAAAGTGAATGTGTAAGAGTTTGTCTCATATCACTAAAAATTGAAGTTGGACTTATATTTATATATAAAGATGTATTCTTACATGGGTAAGAAAAGTAGAATAGAAGGCTCTCTCTTGCGCGTTCAGGCACAGGAGGGGTGCAAATCCATGGTCCGGGATAGGCCAATGTGCGACCTGCATACACGAATGTTTGCCCAAAATTTCATGGTCCTAAACAAGCCCAATTTTTATGAATAATTTTTTTTATTTCTGAAAAATTTGGCAATACTCCCTTGTTGATCCACACAGCCAGCAGTCTGCCACATCCGTGTGGATTCTATACTTCCGTGTGGATCCACACGGTCAGGCCACTGACACGCCCGTGTGGATCCATCGCCTGTGTCGTTTGTGCCTGCAGTGTGTGCAAGGCAAATCCACACTCCCGTGTGGATCCACACGTCTGCATGGATTGTGTTCCAGAATGGTCTTTTGAGCTTCTTGTCTTTTGGAATTTCAATTTCTGATGTTTCAAATATTAATTTCACCATTATTTAAGAGTTACAAATGCATTATTGGCAGCCTTTAAAGAAAATTAATCACAATTAATATCATATCTCCTCCATCTAGTATAAATAGGTATTTTTGGCTTGAATTTTGAGTTTTGAGAGTTTACTTTAATTCTTGTTGAAGAGTTTCTTTTTTTTTCTTGTTCTCAAGTGATAGAGAGTGTGACAAGTTTATAGCTTGTTGTAAGTAGGTGTTATGTGTTCAACAATTATTTGAAATCTATTGTATTCTAAGAAACAAATGCCGGTTATCCTAAATACCAGTATAGGAGACGAATTTGTTTTAAGAAAACTGTGTAGAATACAGGTCTCAGATCATTTTCCATTTCTCTTGTTTTTGAATATTGAATTAACAATTTCTTCTTTTATTGTTGTTGTTTTGATAACATTCGTCTGATGTGGATACCAAAAATACATGTATCATGCCACATCAAATACCACTTCAGATAAAAATGCGATATATTACTAACTCATATGTCTAAAGACCAAAATATATGGCATTTTTTTATCTGAAATGACATGTAACGTGATATGATATGTATATCTTCGGTGTCCACGTTGTGAAACAAAATTGCAAATATATGGTACTAAATTGATACCAAACAAAAATTTAGTACCATTTTGATAAAATTACCAAAGTTTTAGTACAAAAAATTCATTTACCCTCACGTATAACTTCATTATGAAATCAAATATGTAATTGTCAAAAACATAGTAAAAACCTAACCATTTAGTAATTAATTCTCACCATCTAATGCATAACTAGATTACAAATACAGAAATACATTTTGATTCAAAGCCCGCATTATGGTGAATCCTCTAATTCAAAGGTCACATCATGATAAAAGGAAATCATTTTGTTGCTGTTCTTATCCAGTATTGCCACCCTTGACCTTTTTGGTTTGGTATTTTTGTGATGATTTGCATGTTTTTTCGATGTTTAGGTGTATTTATGTAATAAATAAATTAAAAAAAAAGTAAGATTTGTGGAGCATTTTGGTAATTTATTAGGTTCTATTGTATTTTCTGATTCTGTGTGATCAACTATATAGTTGAGGTTAGATTTGATGATTACGAGGATAAAAGGCTGTATCCATACTTTATGTTGTACACTTGATAACCCCAGTGTGATTTTTGGTTAATTCAATTTTCATCCTCATGGATAAATCTCAACATTTGATGTATTTCACTGGCAATAATTTTTCTTTTCTTTTGAATGTGAACCTTGTGCAGTAATTTCTCCCACCTAATTAAATATAAGTTATTTGTCTTTGTAATGCTGTCATATTACTTAATTTGCTTGTATGCCTTTTTAGCAACTAAACTAATTTAGAATTTGAATCCTAATCTTGTTTGTTATCAATAAATAATTAGTACACTGAAAATATGTGCATCACTTTTTGTGGATTGACAAAATATGATATCAGTAGAAGTTTTTTTTTCAATGTGAATTGGCTGCCCTTGACTTAAGGGAAAGTTTAAACACTAAGCAATAAGTATATCCAGAAATATAATATTAACCACACTAGGCAAATTTTGCATAAGTATCAAATATAATTATAAATGTTCTGATAATCAGGTTCTTTTGATGTTTACAGATATAAAAAAAAATATTTGCAGTCTAATTAGGGAAGAGATAGAGAGGACGTTCAATAAGCGAATTGTGATATGCATTTATTTAGTATATATTTTACTGAGTAACTTCAATATTTAATATAAGTTTTATTTTGATTTTAGATACTTAATATGTGTAAATTCGTGTTTTTAGGTTTGATGAGGAGTTGGAAGTGATTATAAGTTTTTTAGGTGTAAATTTGTATGAAAATGAGCAATTTTCTCATTGCGCACGCGACAATGATCACATGTGCGATGCATGAATGAAATCAGGAGAGTGAAGCTGCTATCACACATGTGACGACCATCGCGCACGCGATAGACTGTTTCTTGTAAATTCGTGAATTACACTTAAAAATAAAGAAACTGAGTTGGAATAGAAGACATAGGCCTATTTGGGATGGTTTTATGTTGTTTTAGAGGGGAAATAACTATTTTTAAGAGTTAAATATCAAGTAGGACTTTAGGAGATATAAATACGTAATTTTAATTAGGGTATGGGGGGAATCTAGCTGGTTACTATCTATCTTTACTTCTATTTTTCTAGCAGACTATTTTTGCACCAAGAGAACTGATTTATTCTTAAAGATTTGTTTGGTATAGAGTGGAGGAATTGGTAATCATCCTTTTTTGAAACTTAAAGCGTGACTTATCCAGGAAGCATCTTCAATTTTCTTCTTCTTTTTTTGTTATTTGCTATAATGTGTAGTTTGATATTCAACATAAACATGATCAATGTTATGAAGATGCAAGACTAGACTTTTAAATGGTACTCAGTGAGCAAACTCTAGCTTTGTATGAACTTATTTTTATTTTTGATGGAATGAATTTATGATTTTCTTTCAGTCTCAATTGGACTTATTTAATTTCCATATTTTATAATTGTCTTATCACCAATTATTAATTTGGGAATGAAAATCTTATGATTTAATTATTAGGAACATCGACTTTAATTTAACTTTAAAATTAGATTGAGTACTAGTTAAGTCATTGGTTTGATTAATTAGTACTATATAAAAGCGAGACCTATATAGTTTGAATTCATTGGATTTAATTGTTGAGGGAAATGCAAAGTTAGGGGATGCTAAATTGAGTACATGCATATTTTTATTGGTTAATTCCATTAGTTTATTTGCTTTTCTGTTATTTCCAGTATTTAGTTAATTGATTCAATCATTAAAAATAGGATTAGAGTGTTTTGATTTACTTTTCTTATGTTTCTTGGTAATCTAAAATTAATTAGGAATTTAAACCAAACAATTTCTTATAATATCAACCTCAAGAGTGTCTTTTACTAATCTATAATTGGTTTGTACATTTGCGAGTTAACATTTGAGTAACATCAAATTGAGCAGCTTATTGAGGAGCGTATTGAACAGCGAGTTAAGCAGCTTGTTGAGGAGGTATTTGGGATACACAACTACAACTGAGCAGCAGCTACATACTGCCATGGAAGAACGGATGTGTGCTTTGGAATGTAATTGGACACATAGCATTAAGACTCAATTCATTGGCACTGCTCCTAATCAATCTTCCTCGCCTAGAGATCCTGCATCCACTTTATGTATCTATCTTTTTTTATACTTATGTTGATATTTGCTTTTTTATACTTGCTTATTTGAGCATATTATTGAATAGAACCTTATATTAATATTATTGCTTATCTTGTTGTTAGACTACATTGAAATAATTAATTTTTTATTATGATTAATGTTAGTGTGATTATGGTGAACAATGTGATATCTGGGTTGTTTATTTTTTTATAAGCATGTCAATTTCAATATTAAAATATTAATATAAAAAATAAAATAAATTTTGTGATGCATTTAGCGACGCTAAATCTTTATCGCTAAATAATAATGATTTAGAATAAAAATCAAACACAGCTTAGCGATGGCTTTCTTTTGTCGCTAATATTGTTGCCTAGCTAGCAATGCGCTGTACATAATTCGTGACGCGTAGGTGACTATGTGCATCGCAACAGCGACAACATTTTTAGAGATATTGCTACGGCGTCACTAACCCTATATAAGCGATTTCATTTATAGCGATGCAAAAATAGCGTCGCTAAATCTTACAATTCTTGTAGTACCAATATGCACTTTTTGGTATACTTTAATGTCATTTTTCGAGCATAGATATTTTTGTAATATTTTTTATGCGAGTTCGATATTTTTGAAAAAAACTTTTAATGGTATTAAACATGTAAATATTTTAGCACTTTTATCCAATTTTATAAAATTCCCTTTTTACAATTATAGATTCACGAGAACATAATTATCAAAGAACACACAAATTTTACAATTCTTTTTCAAAATTAGCATCCGACAATCTACGCCTATGTGGACATCAAAATTTTTAAAAAATAATTAATAAAGCTGAGTCAGAATACATATAGCCTCATAATCCAACTCAGATTCCTGTGAATAAAAAAAACCCCTAAAACTCTCCCCTCCATCACTGGCTCCCATCTCTCCTTCCCTCTCACACTATTCCTCTTCACTCTTTACAATACGCTCTTCAGCTCCAGAGATTTCTTAGCATTTTTTACCCAATCTCGCCATTAGAGCTTCATCGATGAAGAAGATACTTCTTATTCTCTCTCACTTTTCTTTTTTAATTAATTTGACAGTTACTTCTAACAATTTACCCTTTTTAATTGTCTTCATAGCGCCTTTCACTCTTAGAAACGATTTCCTTCCTTAGCAGATCCTTGATGTGTGAATCTAAAAGACTCTGCTATCTTTAGACACCAAGAGATAAAAGAATTAATTTCTATATCATAAATAGGCATAAAAATAGAAAAATATCTTGAATATTATACGGATGTTTCTGTAATCCATAAATAAAGGAGATACTTTTGGGATAGGCACCACTAAGAATGGATTAGTATGGAATACCAGTCCTTTGACAAAGTTTAAATGGAATTTTTAAAAAATGTCAAAAAACTCATAAAATATTTCAACACTACCTCTAATCAAAATTTTTTTTTCAAAACTATAAAAAACGCCTAAAAATATTACAAAAATACAAGACTCAGAAGGTCACCCTAAAATATATAAAAAAGTGCACATTCAGTATATATATCTAATGTACATTGGTTCGGTATTCTTCAAAATAACTTGGATATACCTTGGTTCAATATACTTTTGGGAATATCTTGAGAATATTTTGTAAATTCTACAAGTATACCTTGAGAATTTCTTAAAAATATGTATATAATAGAATGTAACCCTCGCGTTGCGTTGGATGATAGAAAATTTAGATAACAAATTAATCTAATAATATAAAAATTATAATAAGAATAACATTTATGATTCAATCTTATAAACAATTATAGTTTTTTGAGAAGTAAAAATTTAAAAAAATCATATTACTTAAAAGAATCGATAATAGAATACTATTGTGATAGTCCAAATTGTTACTAATCTATGGAAGCTAAAACAGCCTCCAAAGTTTAATGCAAGGGGAATTTGAATAGACATCTGTAAAGTGAGGTCAAAATCTTTAACATTAACACTAATTGAGGTCAAAATGAACTATAATTAGATTATTTTGTAGAGATACATGTTGTAGAAGAAAGGACTTCTGAAATATGAAATCCATACCTTTTATCAATCTGTGTACTCAGCCCAATAGCACAATGGAATGAACTCCCAATGAGATGTAACAAATTGACAGACTAAGTTGGTCCATTAATAAATCCAACCCATCATGCAAGAATTGATCAACATCAAAATATAATGGACCACCCAAACTTGTGCAGCATGCAATACTGATGATAATTATAGTTCAATCACATCTTGAAATCAATGTTCACATCTCAATTACATGTTACATCCCATTATATTTATATGAGATGGCCCATGTATTCTTGAAGCCTATATGTTATAAAATACAATACAAATACAAAAATTAACAAACTAATAATATTAGCACAATATTAACAAACTAAAAATTCAAAATTTTAGGCAAAATATTAATATTGGAAAAAAAATAAAATATAATTATATAGACAAAAACAATTTAATAAACAAAAATTCGTTCACTAAAAAAAACTTTACAAACAAATGTACTAACACTAAAATCAACTAAAACGAATTTGAAAAAAAAAAAAAGTAAATCAGATGTGAAATATATAGAGGAGCACCGCAAAACTCGTGTACAATACAACAAATACCTCCCAAATAATGAAAAAATATTTCATAATAATATAAGAACAGATCCGTAAAATAGGAAGCATATGGAAAATATGTATACATGCATTTACATAAAAAAAAAATGTAAAAAAGTATATACACCATGTAACATGCAACGGTATAAAAAAGTAATGGGAAAATTCAAGGTAAGCCGTAAACAAAAAAACCAAAATGGATGATCAACATATCAGGCAAATCTATAACGATTGTTTAATACATGAGGCGCATATATAATGGAAAAAAAATTTAATAGCAGAATTTGAATGGTGGCGACTGGAATTCTATAGGAAGAAAAAGATATTGGTTTTTGAGGAAATATCTATGAAAATAATTTTATTTATAGAGCAAAATGAGGTTAAGAAAAAAAATGAAGTTGGTAATTTCAACAGTGGTAGCTGGAAGAAGAAGAAATTAATTTTTAGAGAGATATCTATGAAATTAATTTCATTTAAAGAGCAAAAGGAGGTTAAAAAAATAGAATTTGGAATTTGAATAGTGGCAATGGGATTCTAAATGAAGAAGAGATTGGTATTTCGGGAAAAATATATGAAATTAGTTTTGAAGGAGGTTGATTTATGAAAAGATAAAAGTTGATGATTGATTTACATTTGTTTTGTCATAAAAAAGAGGGGATGATCAGTAATTCTATAAAAATGTTTGGAATAAATTTTCCTGATAAATATCAACTGCCCATTAATAGAAATTTAATAAACGGTACCGTTTTACTTGACATTTTTTATGAAAGGGTATTGTTAGTAAGATAACGTACTTACTACTGTAATGAACAGTATAGTAAAAACAGTGTATGCTAACTTTCTTTTAATGATATAGATAGATTGGATATATATTAAAAATATTTTAAGAGTTTCTTGATAATTTATCAGGAACAGTATATTTTAGTAATATATTGGTTGAATTGCCTATATTTTTATTAAAAAAAAAGAAGAAAGAATAAAAAAAATTAAATAATTATACTAAATTATACTAGTCTACTTGAAATTTGTTTGATAGGAATTGTCTAACTGTGATGTTGCTACCCAAACTCAAAACTGAAGTAAAAAAAAGAAAAAGAGGAGGATCGTGGAATTTGTCAATTTTATTTTTAAGCAAAATATCATTGATGATAACAGTACAGTCCCAAGTTGAGGAAGACCTGCCATTGATAATATCAATAAGAAGCAGAGCAATCAGGGACGTCAATCGTCCACTCCGGCAATATTAGCTGCCTGACGGACGTCTACATCCTTCGACGAGGCTCTGGATTCTTCTTCTTCTCAGGGTTGTGGATCGGGGAGAGTTTCAGGTTCAAATTCGATATCCAACTTTTGTTCGGATTGGGTGTTTTGAGATTGTAGAGGAAGGACCGTGGAGGCTAAGCATCGAGCTCGTTGTTAAGCATCGCGACGACTCTGTACTTGCCACTGCAACATTAGGTCCCTTTGTCTTTACTGGTCGGAGATCGACGCTCTCTTGAATGAACAACGTAGATCATGCGGTGCCAGTTATGAAACCAAAATTTTTTAAATCGGTAAAAGCGAAAACGATTTTAGTCGAAATGCAAAGAAGAAAAAACCAAGCCAATTTCGTAAATAAAATTTAGAAAATGATGATTAGTGAAATTTCCTCAAGTTTAAACAAACTTATTGGAAGATCGGTACAATGCAAGAGGCAATGCTACTAGAAATTCTATTTGAGAAATTCAGTAGGATCTCAGTTCTTCATATTCTTCCCAAAGAAAAATTGATTTGGTAACAAAAAAGGAAGAAATAAAATACCCAAAAAAATCAAGCAACCACCTAGAGAGATTGTGCAGTGTTGTTTATTAACGAAATATCTTTCTCAGCAATTGCAAATTGAAAAACAAAATTTTCATGTTTCTCATTCCCGATTCTTCTTTGTGGTGCCGTTGTAGCTCCAATCTCTGACGAACCCAATCATGGGTCTAATTTATACGAAATTAGCTTTTTGAGGTCTGGTCGTTGAAAGGAAAGAGCACGCCACTGCTTCTGGGTAAATGGATATCTTACCTTCTATACCGCCTGTTCTTAAGATTAAGATAAGGACATGGGGCTTGAGCTTCGAAGCAATTGTAAGGGCTCTGTTCGTAGACACTTGAATAGTGGTGCTGCTATGTTGCTTCCATGGAGCGTATTGAATAAATGGGTCACCCCCTGATCTCCACCACCAGAAATCTAGAGCTTGATTTTTGCCATGGCTGGAGATCTGGTGGCCCAATAGAATAAATTGACATGAGTCTAACTCATCTGATCTAAAACGAGGATATTCAAACCATTATAAAGAATATATATATAATATATTTAGAACTCTTGCAGAAGGAAAGGAAATTACATCTAAAGCTTTGATGATAATGTTGTGAATTTAATTCAATTATATAATTTGTAACAAATCAATAACTAAAAAATTATTTGTAATATAAAAGTATTCAAATTATGTAAATCGTAACAATTCAGTACCTCAAAAATTATTTGTAACACAAAAATATCTCAATTTTTATTTTGTAACGCTAAAGTATCTCAATTTTTATTTTATAACTAAATAGTATTTATGTCTTTAACTGTTAGTTTTTCTAACATAAGTATAATATGAAATATCCATATCAGATAAATTTTAATGAAAATAAAATTAGTTATAATATTTACATCAAATAAATTTCAAATTTGCTAACTGGATATTGAAACTAATTTTTTTTATTAAAATTTATTTGGATATTTCATATTATACTTCTGTTAGAGAGACAAATGGGGTGTTCGAAAGTGCTATAAAGTGTTTCAAAAACATATTTTGAATTTTTTAATTTAATTGACTAATTTTTTTATGAATTGTTTATTTTTCAAATTTACTTCTGGAAAAATATATATATATATCTATATTAAAAAAAATTAAAAATACAAAAAAAAATTTTGAAAAGTGTTTTTTCCAAACACAATACTAAACGAGCCATAATAGCCGAAAACATAAGTACTATCTAATTACAAAATAAAAGTTAAAATAATTTTATATTACAAATAATTTTTAAAGTACAAAATTATTACAATTTAAATAATTGATATATTTTTTGTATTATAAATAATTTTTAAAATACTAAGATATTACAATTTATATAATTTAGTTATCATTATGACAAAATTTAGTGTGATTGCTAATGTAATATATTGATTTAGTATCTTTTTTTATTGCATTTTAAATACTCCGACGTCCACATTGGCGTAGATAACCGTTTTTTTATTTTTTTGCCAGATGCTAATTTTGAAAAGCTGTAAATTTATATATATTAGTTTTTTTATTTTTTTTATTTATGTTATTTGCATATGATTATTAAATATTAAATTTTTTATTTTTTATAATTTATATATTAGATATTGAATTTATTATTAATTTTTATTTTCATACCTTGTATGTAATTATTAATACTTATAATAACTAGCATCAAATTTATGATATTTAAAAATTCAATCGAATAATTTTTTTTTGTTAGTTATCTGTTTTCTTTATTTTATATCTAAAATATAGTTATATAAAACTAATAAAATTGAACTTTTAATTAATGAATTATTAATACTATCACTAATAAATTAAATTATTAAATGACCAAATTAACTTAAATAACGAATACAATTACATTGATTTTCCAGTAATTTTGTATGTCTTCCCTATTCCTACTTTTATATATATATATATATATATACATGCACGAGTGAAACTATAATCGTGAAAAATGAAAAAAATCATGATTTTTTATAATCAAGCCTTTATGATATTATCTGCTTTGATATATTATATGTAATATTATCTATTTATATAAAGGTAAAAAGATATTAAATAATAAAATTTTTTCTTTTCTTATTTGCAAGGATAATATATTTTTTTCTTTTTTTTATCTGTGAGATAATTTAAAAAAACATCTAATGCAATAGCGCATTGCAAGGATGTAAAACATAAATTTATAAAATTTAAAATTAATTGCAAAAATTTTTAAAATCGTAAATTTAATTGATTGTTGAATCGACAT
>CATIWF010060318.1:0-30487 GCA_949630135.1 Balakata baccata | reverse complement strand
AATTAATAAATTTTATTATCATTGAATTTTATTGAATTAAATTTATATAATTATAAATTTAAGTTATATTATATTTGTATAATAAAACTATAAAAGTTATAAATAATGTATATATAATTTATTTAATTCTTATTAGTTGTTATATATATATATATATTAAATTTTAAATATTTAGATATTGGTTCTTTCAGTACAATTCGATTCCAAAATAATTTAATATAGTATTCAATTCAGATATTACTAAAAGATCAAGATTCGTCAAAATTAAAGTCAATGGTCCAATTCAGTTCATTTCTAGTCAAAAAGTCAATGTACAGTTCGGTTCTGGATCTTTTTCTTTAGTTTTTCAGTCCAGTTCGGAAAGATTCAGGATCTATATACACCCCTAATTCTAACATTCTCTGCAAAATTGAGAAATTTGTAATTTTATCAGTGATTTATATACTAATCCAATATATATTATATTTATTTTAACAAATAATAATAAAATAATTAAATTTATATTAAATAATTGTTTAGTCTATATATTATATAGTAGACATATTATATTTAAAAATTTCTTCTACATATGTTTTGCAATTGCAAAGTGTAATATTTGCTATTATATCAGCAAAATTTCAATTACACTTTCAAACTCATTTTTTTATGTAATTTACATCAATTTCAATTTATGAAACCCAGTTAATATTTTAATATATTATATTTATTTTTTATAATTAAAACATTGTAAAATAATAAAAGTGTGATCCGTTTAAATTTTTTATTCAAATGAAATTCTCTTTCATTTTTTATTTCTTGTAAACTTGCAAATTCTCTCTAGTTCGTGCAAGTGTTACATCTTCATTTGCAATTTACCACCTTATTTTCCAATTTCCATTTGCAAGGAGATGAAGATGTTATAATGTAATTAATGTTTTTTTTTTTTTATGTTTCACTTAAATTTAAAAAACACATAATAGACTTAATTATAAAAATAAAAAAAGGTTAAATAGAATTAAATTATTCCTTTATAAATATATTTAAAATTTTTTAGAATATAAAACAGCAGTATGAAAATATAAGAAAGAGATACAAAATTTTGCAAAATTAATAAATATAAATAAAATTAACACAAGGATAAAATATAAAATAAAAAATTAATATAGTATCAGATATATAATTTGAAAAAACATCAATTTTATTGGAATGGGAGAAGCATTTTTACTCAATTTTTTCTCGATTTAGAGAAATTTTTATATAGACTTGATCTATCATATTATCTGTAGACTTCAATCATATAATGATACTTATTTCATTATTTTATTCATATTAATTGATGTAAATAGTATATATACACATGTAACAAAGTGATTAAATTGATAATAAATTAACGTTCGGTATTGAATTTATTTAAAAATTTCTCCTACACAATACTCATAATAAGCCAAACAATTATGTCACTTTTTATAGCCCAATAGCATGGAGAAAAAGAAACAACACAAGAAAAACAGATTTGCAAATGGATGGATTTTTTACAGGAGGAAGCTATTATGGTGCACTCCTCATCATTGTTTCTGAAGCACTTGAAAGTATCAGGAACTTGGAGAGGAGAAAGCTTTCTCTACCTGCAGAGTCAAGAATAAGAAAGCAGCGACTGCAATACAGAGAGCTGCAACCATAATCACCACCATTGCATACAGAGAGATGTAGGCATTGACAAAGAACACAACTGCGATGGAAGCACTCTGCCAGACCTTGAGTTGTGCAAATGCTCCTTCCTGTTGCAAATGCCAGCGTCACATTATGGAACTTCTAATTTCACTAGATAATAGGTAACAAACATTCAGGAAGAAGCAATCAATCCAAAAAGATGGATGGCTACCATATCATTCTTGAAGAGCATCCCAAGCAAAGCATTAAGCTGTGTATTGCACACTGCGTCGCCAACACCCAACATAGCAGCCATGAGAAGTGGGTATATGGCACCGAGTATTCCACCGGTTGCACTGGAACATGAAGGTAAAACTTCAGGTTCAACATAGTACAAAAATATCGCAAAAAGCACAAGTCAGGAACCTGTGTTTTAGCAGAATCCACAGAAATACGAGAGCATGAAGAAAAGCTCCAGATGATACTATCCAAGTGATCGAGCGAAGACCAGATGTTAGTCGACCAGCAGTGAGCGAACACTGAAACAAGTTACCATACAAGTTCAGACTAAAAATCCTCATCAGTTAAAAAGCACAATAAAAATGAAGTTCAAAATGCGCAGAGACTTTGCACTTCTTTTAAGCATGGAACAGTAGAACATGTGTTGTTTAAATTTTGCACATATAGAAACTACCAAGAAAAACACCTTCTTAAATAGTCACCAAAGTTCTGACTTTATCCCAAAAGAAGATATCTATTTTGATGATTAGGTTCCAATTATGAAGGGAAAATACACTTCTACATCTATGATGCACATTTGGTCATCATCCATGAAGCACGGACACTCCAATTGCATAGTGTGTTACGTTTCCGATACCGACATGAAACTTTCTTGGTGTGTTTTGTAATTTTCTAAAAATTAGAAATATATTTCTTTAAGTTAAAAATGCATTTTTTTCCTTATAGAAAACCTAAAACCTCTATGTGACACCAATTATTGCTCAATATAATTGATTTCATGTCACTTTTATTTAATTTTATATAAAAATAATAAATTGCAATTACGTTTTTTAATTTAATTATTTATAAATTTGCCACTATATTTTAAATATTTACATGTTTCTCCATATGTCCTATATTTTTTATAAATGTCGTTTTCCAGTATCCGTATCCGTATTCGTGTCCATGTGCATGCTACATAGGTCATCATAACAAAGCTGCATGATGATAAGGTTATAAAAATCTCAAACAAATTTTGTAATTATGAAGGTGAGAGCTGTGAAATGTGCAGAGTGACAGTTGTGCAATAACCAACCTAGTGCAGTAAACAGTATGAAGGGAAAATATTCTTCTACATCTGTGATGAACATTTGGTCATCATAACAAAGCTGCATGATGATAAGGTCATAAATGTCTCAAGCAAATTATGTGAACGTGAGAGATGTGAGATGTACAGAGTGACAGAGATGCGCAATAGCCAAGGTCCTATTGCAGTTACCATCAATGGTACAAAACTATGTCATTCTGCATTTGTATACTTACTATGGCATCAAAAGCTCCATACACTGCCATCGCTCCGCCAACGCCAGACACACCAAGTGCTGGAGTTACAATGTCCTTGGTGAATGCAGCCCTAAAATGGAGGAAATGTTTGGTTCTCAGTAGAAAAAAACCCAATGAAAGAGAGAGGAAAAGAAGTATATGAAATTGTAACCATAACAGCTATAAGAAAATATACATCTCAAGTCAAAATGTACAATTACCATACAAAAGCTTGTTGTAATCCTGAATATGCAATCAGAGGGACAATCAATAGCATCCGAATATCAAGCAGAGGAGTGATAACCAACTTTGACAATAATACTAGATAAGAGTAAAAACTGACAGAAGAATTTTCCTGTCCTTCCTGTCCTTTGGCATCTCTTTTACTTAAAAAGCACATTAGAATAATACCGAAGGTCAGAATGCCAAGAAACACAATGAACAATAATGTTGTGCCGTTGGTATGTCCTTCCTGTGGCAATGTGAAAGAAAGGCAACAATATCTACATTACATCGGCAGTATGCAGAATGTAATAAAACTTATTTTCTAACCCCTATTAGCTACTGAAGATTTCTTTAAGTATTACTTTTTTTTTTTTTCAATTTTTTTCATATTGTCAAACCAAAAGATTTAATTTATTATGTGGAAGACTATTTCCATGATGAACCTATGAAGGAAAGCAAGATCATTCACCCTGAAAACAGGGTTAAATTCCATAGAAATCAGGCTTATTTGGTTTTGAGTGGCTTTTGCAGCTTACTGGAAATTTTTTATTTTTTTTAAATGTAGATGCAATAAAAAATCTACCGTTTTTTTTTTAGATAAAAAATAAATTTCACCAAGTGTACATGATAAATAATGAATTTGGAAGAATAGAATATCGAAATTAACAATGGACAATAGATCATAGAGCAATGCATACCGTTCCATCTCTCAGAATAGCAAGTGAAATGAGATTTCCAACAAACTGAACAATCCCACAAAAAAGCAAGAATGTAAGATCTCAGCATTAAAGACCTATTATTAAAAGGGATTTATAATATAAAACATGCTTGTGGTGCATATATTTCTAGGACTGTCACGTGAGCATCTTTTACTCTGGCAATAGGCATGCCTATACAACAGTCCTAATAACATAAGCACATTCCTACAAAATCGTTTTCCTCATTAAAGTAAATTTTACTCTCACTAAAGAGAAAGCAATGAGGTTTCAGTACATAAAAGAGCAAAGCACCTGGTGACTGGCAAACATTCCCCAAAATTCTCCATTGAAGTTACCAATAACAGTTCCTTCATGCAAATGGTAATCACTTGCGTGACTGCGTGCAGTGGAAGTGAGATATGTACCCTGATAAGCCATAAAAATGTTTAGAAACATGTTTTAGGTACATAAATTATATTGTATATGTGTGTATGTGCGCGTGCGTACATGTGTATCAAAGAATAGGAGGGTAACATGCACTTTGCACCTGTCCAACCCATATTATTGAAGCAGCAAAACCAAGGTACAAAGAAGCTGGTACCATTGTATACCTAGACAAGAAGAGATAAAGTTAAAGTACGAGTAATTCTGTGGTGCACTTGATGTAATTTATACAAAGAGCTTTAGAACTATTGAATCATCAACTTTTAATCTCATTCATTGATTATCAATGACTGAGATTAAAAGTTGATCTAATAGTTCTAAAGCTATAAGTGTAAATTACACCAGGTGTATCACAAAAGCCCTCTTAAAGTATACACAAAGATTCAATCAAAACAAGCAGTTGGTCATTCCAATCAACTAAGAAAAATTCTTTCAATTTTAAGACAGGTGTGCTACAATTTAAGAGTTTTTGCATGTTCAGCTGTAAGATCACAGTCGAATTCAAATTAGCTGATGAACTTGCTAGAAATGAAACGTATATCCAACCAACAATAGCTAGTGCACTAATATTTAACAAACTTTTTCAGCTTGATCACAATGATTAGATTATTGGCTCGGAAATATGTATATCTGTAGTCATTTCAAATAACACTGCTACCCGAGACACCTTTTAGTGCATCCGATAACAATGCTTCCTGAGCCACCTTTAGTGCATAAAATTGGATTGCTTCGAAAGGCAAATGCTAAAGGAAAAACATAGGATACTGCTGGTTATAGGTCTGAAAGTAGATGATTACCATGAGGGCAACAGATTTGCAGCAATGAACAACCAATAACCAGTAGTTCCAAGAATCAAAGCATTCCTGGGGCCTAAAATCCGAACTACCAAAGATGCAATTAAAGAGAAAAATGTGAAAGAGAGGTACAATATCCCTAGAGAAATAGTACCCAAATCCTGCTCCTGAAAACAGAAATCAAACTCACAGGTGAAAACAAATCAAAACAATTCGATCCGTCAGTCAAGCATAAAACAAAGTTCCAATATTGAATTCCCTATTCTTTTAGAAATAGAAACGAAAATTTGACCTTGCAATTCAACAGACTCCATAAACAAAGCAACTCACAGTATTGACTGTAGTCTCCAGATTCTGAGCAGCTCCATAGGCAGTGAAGACGAGCAAAAACGCAGAGCTCAGAATATGAATATCTCTAGTATGATTCTTCGTGGCTTGAATCCGCAAATTATCATCTACTAAGGGCGCTTCTTCGTCTTTGGGAGCCCCAGAAGCCATTTTTTCGCTTTCTCGAATTCTCAATTTAGTCAATCACCGAATCGCTATAGCTTTTTAGGTTAATGTAAAGACCAAGGACCACTTTATAGGGGCTAGAATATTCCACAGGAGTAGGGTCAAAAATGGAGATGGAGGAGCGCCGGCTGGAATCTCGAGAGCTAGAAGACGAACGAAAAAAAAAGGTTTCGAGGAGCTTTGATTTATTAATTAAAACTAAAAATCACTGCGTCTGTTCGGTAGCTGAGAAAATGTATGAGAAGTATAAAGATCCTAAAGATTCCTTCCTTTTCGTGCGGTTCCTCAGGAATCAAACGAAGAATAAAAAGTGCGAAGAACCTGCCAACGGATAAGACGGCGAGAGGAGCAGAAAATGACAAAGAAAATGAATCTAACAATGCAGTTTTGTCTTTGCTCAAAAAAATTTGCAGAATTGATGTCAAATTGAAATGATTTGCAAGATTAATGTTGGTGGCAGAAAATTGAAACTGCAAACCTGATTCAACATTTTCTTTTCTTTTTGGATAAATTGAAGAAGCTGTACCAGAGCAATGGAAACTAGCAATCATTACCAAATGTAGACACTTAGAATATCAACATTCAATCCAGAATAGCCTAATATAAATTGTTATTAAAATTTTTAATTATTACCAATAAATACCAAAACCTTTTAATATAATTACTAAATTACCAAAAACAAAAAATTCTAAATTTTAAACTTTATCACATTTAAATCTAATTTTTAAAAAATCTGAATTTAATTATATGTATTTTAAATTTTGTAATAAATTTTTTTTCGAATATATTATACTTTATTGTCTATGTGATAATAATATATAAAAACATTAAAAATATAAAATAATGACGTGGAAAATACAATTAAATTAATATAGAAAAAATTGTCGGCACTGGTTTGAAAATAATGTTTGTTGAAATAAATTCATGAATTTCCTTCTCAAAATTCTACTTTCTCAAAATAAATTCCGTTATAACATGATTTGTCTCTCTTTTAATCAAATGATATCATTTTAATTTAGGTAAAAAGAATAATTTGATGTATAAAACAGCGCCGATTTTGTTTATATATTTATGTGACAATTTTTTTCTAAATCAATTTCATTGTGTTTTCCATGTCATTATTTTACATTTTTAATATTTTTCCATATCATTATCACGTAAGTTTAGAGTAAAGTACAGTTTATATAATTAAATTTAAATTTTTAAAAAATTGGTTATAACTGTAATAAAATAATTTTTTTTATAATTTATCCTAATTTTATCTGATTATATCAGTTTCATTTAATTGGAAATTAATTTCAGGTACCATATAACAATCTTTTCGAAACTTTTAGTATTAATATACGCCATTTATATTATTAACCCAAAGTCATTTACAATGCATTCATGTGAAAGTATAATGTGGGAGATACAATGAAATTAATATAGAAAAAATTGCTACGTGTGTATAAGAATCAAAACAGTACTGTTTTGAAAACAATATTTATTGAAATAGATCTATGAATCTCCTTCTCAAAATCCCACTTTCTCAAAATAAATTCTGTTATAACATGATTTGTTTCTCTATTAATCAAACGATATTATTTTAGTTTAGGTGAGAGGAGTAATTTGATATATAAAACATAGCCGATTTTATTTATATATTTATGCGACAATTTTTTTCTAAATCAATTCCATTGTGTTTTCCATATCGTTATTTTATATTTTTAATATTTTTTCATGTCATTGCAACATAGACTCAGAATAAAGTACAATTTATCTGATACAAGATTTGTTATAAAATCTAAAATATATATAATAAAATTCAAATTTTTAAGAAATTAATTATAACTATAATAAAATAATTTTTTTATAATTTACCCTAATCTTATCTGATTATATCAGTTTCATTTAATTGGAAATTAATTTCAGGTACCATATAACAATCTTTTCGAAACTTTTAGTATTAATATGCACCATTTATATTATTAACCCAAAGTCATTTACAATGCATTCATGTGAAAGTATAAACTGATACAGGTTTCAAATTCGTGAGTTAAACAAGTTAGTCATTGATCCGACTGAACATTTTAACTGCTGGCAGTATCAAAACTCCTCACCTGTACACCTTCTTTGGCTTTCGTCTATCGAGAATACCTCCGAGAGTGGCCAATCCATCTTGAAACTCCTTAATTTCGAGAAAATCTCTCATCCTCTTAACTTCAATTTCTGATATATAACCTCAAAATGGTTGTTGTCAAGGTTTTCAAAATCTGGCCGGTCAACCAAACCGGAAAAAAAAATAAGAGATTAAAATTTTAAAATTAAACTGATATCTATATAAAATTTTTTTGAAATATAATTTTTTATTCATAATAAAATATACCATATATCAAATATAAAAGCATTCCAAAAACATTCATATTTTACTTTTATCTATATTTAGGCAGTTTTATATCTTCCAGTAGTTTCTTTATCTTCCTTTTTACCTATTTCGTTATCTAAAATTTACATTCTCCCTCATCATATTTAAAAGCCGCTAAAAGCTCTTAAGTAATATTTTATTATTTCTTTTTTTAATTCATTTTTGTCTCTTATTTTCTTTCTAGATAATTTTATTAATAAAAAATTAAAATAGGAAGTGACATAAAAAATATTATTATATTACATACAATTTTCAAGATAAATTAAATTGAAAGTGAATTTTTTATAATATAATAAAAAGTAAAATAAAGAATATTATTGGTAATATTCTAATAAAATATAAAATTGGCTTATATAAAATTAGTTTCATATATAATAATTAATATGCATCAAAAGAATAATGTTCATAATTTAAAAGAATTAATTAATTTGGATCGAAATTTGAATAATTAAATTAATTAGTAGAAAAACTATTTAATGGAGAAATTAATAATTTTAATTTTGGTATAAATTATTTAATTTAGTATTCAAATTAAAAAAAATATTCTATAAATTAAATTAAAAATAATAAAAATTTAACTGATCCATTAATAAAAATTGCAAAATTGAAGACCAAATTAAATAATTTACAACACTGATATTTAATTAAATAAATTAATAATTATTTTTAGCACTTAATATCTCTGCATGTGGACCACCTCATTTATTATTAACATATTGTTTTGTCCTCATTCAAGAAAAATTCTGAAATAATACACTCTCTTCATTGAAGAAAAGTTGGGCACACTTTTCTCTTCACATTTTGTTTGCATTAATCTCCATTCTTCTTCCTCCATTACTGCCAGCCCGAAGTCCCTATTTCTCAAAATTTTTTATATTCTCTTCCATAATAGAATACATAGTGGGTTAATGAGTACATACCTAAGGTTAATTATATCCATGGTTACTGAATTTTATATTATTTACACATAAATGACTATTTTTTTGTTTTGTAACACTAAAATCACTGAATTTTATAAATTATTTCAGTAAAATCATCGCCGATCAATCTTGACTAGATGACAGCCAGATCATTGGCAGCCGGATTTGCCCCGTCACTTGACACATCACTTGCCACATGGGCGCCACATAATATATTTTAATAAAAAAAATCCATGTCAGCTGTCACATAATCCAAACTAACCAGACACATTTTTTTAATTAATTGGTTTGATTTTTAAGCCAAATCAACTCATTTTAACTCAGAAATCCAAATTAATATGCCGTCGTCCATATCTCATGTGCTTAAATATGATTTCTAGGAAAAGTTAGGGTTCAGATTTTAGAACCTTCACATGTCATTTTCTTCCTCATATATTTAGGGTTCACATTTTCTGTGCCTCATCAATTGTTCCTTTTAACTCTTCTCCTTTTTTTTTTTTTTTCAAAATCTAGGGTTCACACAGTACTTGTCTGTGAAGATAGTGAGAATTGGGAGATACAATATGATTAGGAAAACAGAAAGTCACTATCTGCAACACTTTACCCTTTTCAAAATTCCTTTTTGAGTTTGCTTTATGTTGACCAGTGGGTCCTAATCTCTGATTACTGAAATAAAAACGACAAAGGCATTGGAATTTTGGGTGTAAAGAAATAGTGAAAGAAATACAATTGTGGGAACACAATGCTCCACCTTGTCTACCAATGTATAGGGAAAGGTCCATAATATGGTAAGTGATTTATGTATTGCTCATATTTTATTCATTTTGTTGACATGCGGATGTAATGGGTTTGCTGAATGTGAGGGCTTTTAGGGGTTTGAGAAATTTTTTATTAATGTATGACTGTGATTGATGAGTATTAGAATTTTTTTAATTGAAATGTCTTTATTAGGAGTTAATATATGGTTTAGGGTTATTTTATGTCTATTATTGTATGGTTAAAGGGTTTGCATGTTATATGATGACTAAATATTTTTTGCAGATGCAAAAAGTGACAACTTCACCATTATTCTATGTTACAATGGGTCATATCATCAAGGTAAATACTGGATAGGGGAGGAGACATACTTTGATTGGTGTAATGTGGATATTATTGGCCTTAGCATGTTAGTCAGTTCCTATGTGTATCTGCTGATGGAGTTGTGAGATTTTTTTACAAACCATTTGGGTCTGGGATAAATGATCATTTGTGGCCACTGGAAAATGACTCGGAAGTGTTTAAGATGTGCATATCAATGGACAAATCAAAAGAAGTTGATATTTTTGTTAAGCACTTCAGAGAGGATGAAATGCAACATATAGGTAGTATTTCTCATAGAGATTGTACTATTCTCCCTAATAGAACTCATGCTGAGAGGCTTGATTACTTTAAGATGCTGCAAAAGGACTTTAAGGCCAACGAAGAACTAAGGAAAAATGAAGTAGAACCCTATAGAACTGCTGAAGCTATTGAAGCTAAACAAAGACTTCAAAGCATTGATAATTTTTTGAATATCATAGTTGAAGGAGCATCATCTAAGGCAACAGTAACATCTGGATTGTACAATGTGAATCAAGATGATAGAGGTAGTTATGAATCTCTCCAAAATGATGAGACTGATACAGATGGGAGTGAGACAAACCTAAATGATAATAAGATCGTTAATTATGGGAATGATGAAGAACTTGGCAATGTCAATGGGCCAAAAAAAGAATAATTTTTTTATCCTGATTATAACTTGGTTGAAGGAGATAAGGATTATAGAGAAATTATTGCAAGAAAGAATGGTAATAGAGGAAGGCCAAAACAACCCACACTGAGACTACATAGTCACATAGAAACTAATATTGATAGAGTAGATGTTGATGATAGTTTTAATTATGTTGATTCTGAAGAGTTTGACTCAGATGATGATGATGGTGAAGTGAGAGATAAAGGTGTAGATTTTAATGAGAAGCATATGGATAATCCCATATTACTCCATGGAATGAGGTTTAGTAGTCTCAGTCAATTTAGGCAAGTATGTAGGAATTGAGGGATTAGAAATAGATTCCAATTACATTTTCCCACAAATGATAAGTTAAGGGTAATTTGTAAATGCAGGAATCATGGTTGTCCATTTAGACTTTGGGCAAGTAGGATAAGTAAAAGCAACCCCACCATACAAATCAAATCATCTAATTTCCATCACACTTGCCCTAGGGTATTTTCTAACTTCCACTTGACCTCACAATGGATTGGAAGTAAATATTTTAACCGAATTAGGGAAGACCTATCATAGAGCTTAGATGGAATAATAGCCACTGTTAGGGATGAGACTAGATACACAATATCCAAAATGAAAGCATGGTGAGCTAAACGTATGGCTTTGAAGTGGTTGTTTGGAGATGAGAGGAACCAATATACTATGTTATTATCTTATAGGTCTAAGCTTTTGTCATCGAATCCATGCTCAAGTGTCCACATATGGAGGGATGAGGGCAAATTCATAGGTTTTATGTTTGTTTAAGGCTACTTAAGGGTGCATGGAGAGATGGGTGTAGGCCAATCATAGGTGTAGATGTTTGCTAGTTGAAAGGAACATTTGGGGGACATCTATACACTATTGTTGGCATAGACTCGGATGAATGCATTATCCCTATCGCATATGCAGTTGTTATGGGCAACGAGAGTCGAGAGACATTGACTTGGTTCCTATTCAACTTAGGGGATGACTTGCATATCAGAAATAATCATAGTATCGCATTTATGTTTGATAGACAAAAGACATTTAACATCAACCTAAATAGCTTCTTAGTTTTCATAAGTCTATGCATGTATTAATTTGTGTTCTTTTTTTGTTTAGGGATTGATAGGTGCTGTAAAGGATATTTTTCCTTATTTTGAACACAGAAATTGTGTTAGGCATATGTATCGGAATTTTAGGGAGAAGCATAAGGGAAAGCATCTTAAGGATTTAGTATGGAATGCTATAAGGGCAACTAATAAGGCAAGATTCAAATGCTATTTATGAAATAAAGAAGTTTGATATAGAAGCAAGAAAATGGTTCGATCACCTAGACAGACCATTTAACACATAGACCAAATGGCTTTTTAGCATACATACAAAGTGTGATATGCTATTGAACAATATGTGTGAATGTTTCAACATGTAATTCATTATTTGGTTACTGTTTTTATTATTTAAATAACCTAATAATCTGACAATGGTTGCTATTTTACTTGAGTAACCTAATAGTTTGACATAGTTTGAATGTTTATTTTCTTTACCATAGGTATATTATAGATGTTAGAGATAAACTTGTTATTACAATATTGGAGATGATCAAACTGATGAAGAGAATGTACAAGAGTAAACAAATGAAGAGAATGTTCAATGGCAAACTATCCTAAAATAATGAAAAAGATACAAAAGTTATATGATGAAGCTGCAATTTTCCAAGCTGACTACTTTGGTGGTCGTAAGGTATAGGTGAACGGACTTGGGGGACCATTTATTGTGGACATGGTAGCGAAGATGTGCACTAGTAGGAGGTGGGATCTGACTGGGATTCCCTGTGCACACGCTGTTTGTAGTACTATGAACAATTATGAGAGTTTTGAACAATATGTTTCCAATTTCTACAGTGTTGAGACATATGCTAGAGTTTACTCACATTTCATTAACCCAACAAACCCACAAAAAATATAGCCAGAGGTAATTAATTGTAGAGTTGTGATACCTCTTGAACCCGTGAAGAAGAAAAGAGGCAGGAAGCCAAAAACAAGGAGAAAGGAGGTTGAGAAAATTAAGCGAGCTAAGGAATTGGAGAAGCAAAGACTTGCCAATGAAAGGGCAAGACAAAAGGTTTCTAGAAAGGGTAACATTTTCATGAGATGCATAATCTGTAAAGCACCAAGCCACAATTATAGGGGGCACTATAAGTTCATATCTGGGCAGCAATTTGAAATTCAATGAGATGGTGGGTCATTATCAAATGCAGCTCCTTCTGGTGATATTGTCATGCAAAATTAGGTAAATACTTGACCTTGAACCTATTTCTTGGAAAAAAAATTGAAAAAATTTTGACTATTTGGGATAAGGATAATGTTATTGCAGATTGGTACATTTGCTAGTGACACTGTCCAAGTGAAGTATGATGTCAATACGTCAACTGTCATGCAAAATCAGGTAAATCATTAACCCAGAAACCATTTCTTAGAAAATAGAACAAATATTGACTGTTTGGAATAGGGATAATATTATTGCAAATTGGTACATCTACCAACAACAATATCAATGTTGAACATAATGCATTGTTCGATAATTGCCAAGTGCATCAACCGATAATTGTCCTCATAAACATGATTTACTTTAGATGACTTTTACATCAATAAACATATAGTATATCTCTATGCTTACATGTCAGTATACACATTTGCAGGGAGGTAGTAGTCAAATTATGTCTTGCAATGTTACTACTGGGATAGCAACTCAAGAGAGCTTGATTCATCACTGTAGCAAGACTTCCAACTGGAAGAGAAGCACAATAAATCTTAACACATCTCAACCACATTCAACAAGGACAGGGAGAATTATTAGATCTAGATATATGAATAATGAATATGTCTGCAATCCTGTGAAGAAGTGCACTAGGAGTATGAATAGACCTGGAGGGGGTTCAAATTCTAGCTAATATGAACATTAGTTTTTTTTATGCCAACATTAGGGATAGGTTTTGGAAAAATGCTGCATATTTTGGTTTTTATTATGGCAGTGATGCAATGTGATTGGAAAAATATTGGGGCCTTGTATATTTGATGGCCTATTTTTGTTTTTGTTATGGCACTGATGCCAATTGTAGGGGATAATATTAGGTTTAGAAAAAAACACTGCATATTTTGAGATTTTTGGCAGTGATGTAATGTGGCTTGAAATATATTGGGGCCTTGTATATTTGGTGGCCTATTTTTGGTTTTTGTTATGGCAGTGATGCCAACAGTAGGGGAAACATATTGGAAACATATGTGATTGTACGAATCTATTTGCATTGGCAATAGCCTTTATTGAGTTAGCATTGGCAGTGTTCTTTAGACTTTTATTTGAAAGTTCCATATCTTCTATGAAGTTATTATGTGCCCCTAGAATTTGTTTATATAAACAATTGGCCCAAGGTCTAGATAAAGAAAATATATCAAAATGCAAAATAACTTTAACAATCTGGATATTCTCATATGCTAATTAACTTGAGATTACATAGTTCAATTCATAATAAACTACAACATAATGAAACAAACGAAACCATAAAATCCCAACTTATTTCATCATATAGCAAACCATAAAACCAATGAAAAGTAATCACAATGTCCATCTTCTTCCCTTTCCATCACGTTTTAGCCTTTCATGATCCCTTTTCTCCATTTTGAGTCTATCCAGCTTCTTGTGCAAACTATTGATCACATTTCTAGCTCTAAGTGCAAACTCCACATCATGCCATTCAAAAAAACCACAGCCTCCATGGTCCTATAAAAAACGAGAATGAACGTCTTTAAAATTCCATAAAAACATGACTGCATTTCACCATTTGCTTACCCTATTTGTCGCATAAAGATAGAACCTCCTTCCTAGATTTTGTTTCTTCTAAGAAGTAAGCAACCTCGCACGCATTCCACACCTGCAAACGACATCCCTACTGGTCCTTGACATATTGATGCTCGATTCAGAGTCGTCCATCAAATAAAGTAGGGGAATGGATTTCAAGGATGTGTTTAAGCTATGGAAGTTTCCTGCTTTAAAAATGAAATTTGCATAACAAGTGATTCCAAGTACAAGAAAGAAAGGAAAAAAAGAGGAGAGAAAACCCTAATCCTAACATGAGATTCAAATAAGAAGAAAGAAACAAATGGGAGAGATGTGGATGACAACATACTAATTTGGATTTCTGAGTTAAAATGAGTTGATTTGGGTTAAAAATCAAACCAATTAATTAAAAAAAATGGGTCCAATTAGTTTGGATTATGTGGCAGTTGACGTGAATTTTTTTATTAAAATATATGATGTGGTGCCCATGTGGCAAAATTCGGTTGCCACGTCATTGCCATGTCATCTTTTTGGCTATCACCTGGTTAAAATTGATCAGCGATGATTTTACTGAAATAATTTAAAAAGTTCGGTGATTTTAGTGTTACAAAACAAAAAATTGTAATTTAAGTACAAGTAATACAAAGTCTGTGGCTTGATTAGAAAATTGGAAGGACAAATACTGTAGTTTCAATATCTTATCGGTGCTATTTCTGTGTATTTCAATAACCTGCTAAAACCACTCGAACCATTGTAGATCAACCGGTTCACAGTCAACCCATTCAGTTTGCAATTTTAGACACGGGCTAAAGACCCCTCAAATTACATGGCCAAAACTGATATGTCTGATATTCAGTTTCCAATTTTTTCAATTGAATCGGCCGAACCGGTCTGATTTTTATAACTACGGTTGTTATCGCTGTAAAGGCGAATAAACTAAATATAAATTTGAAGGGAGAGCATAGAATGCCACAAAAAAATATCTGCAATATCATCACTACTCCATATCAACACTATATTATAGCAAAGATCATGCCCACCGGAACCATGCTATAAAAAAACCGGCAACATCACCTTAGATTCTACAATTTTGGTCACACAATAATGCTCTTTATCAAAACTAGCACAGACCAGAAACAATACTTAACTTTTGGTCCCTGAACTATTCACAATTGATATATTGAGTATAAAAGTGTAATAGTGGTAGGATTGGTAACATGTAAAGTATTTTAGATTACCCAATCCATCCCCTGAATAATGACAAACGGGATATGAGACAGGTGTGGCTACAAATTTTATTTATGTACAACTACTATAACATTTTTATTTAATTTAATTAAATAAAAACATTTTTGTTGTAATTTTATTCAAAAACAAAAGGTGAATTTTTCCTGATTTAGTTCCAAATAAAAATTTGAGGACCTGTTGGAACAATTGCACACACTAGGACTCAATACAATGATCCTGAATAATTTGGGGCATTTTCCCCGTCAAAAACATGATGCGCTTACCACCTCTTGAACCCAAACCTGCCAACAGTCATCCCAATCCCAATACGCCCACATTTTTGTCCCTCACCATCTCTAAATGAGAAGACAACCATATCCCATTCCTCGGTAATATTCACACCACGCATCCCATAATTAGCAGTAGCAAGTTAACAAGCCACATTGCTGAGCTGCCAACTCCAATAGTAATTTCTCAACCCCATCGGCGGGCAGGCACGTCAGTCGAGCAAAATCAACATCCCAGTATCAGCGTGGTAAGTTAAAACATCCAGAACAATGTTGATATTCTAGAGCTATAAGCACTCAGAGACGCCACACCCATCAGCAATTCATGTTAGTAAAATAGTAAGATAGCATAAAAAATCTTTACTATACCCCAAAAATGAAGCTCAGAAAAAAAAGGTAACTGATTGAAAATATTTACCAGAAAAATTCTCTGGATGTATTTACCCATGCAATAAGAAAAAATAAGCCATCAATTAGCAACTTCAATATGATAAAAGCATGCCAATTAGCATCCAAAGTAAATGACCTGAGGGTCAAATACTTTTAACTTGAAAATGAACTAATTTGCTGTCAAGCGCCTTGCAAACAGTTACATATTAGCTTGTAGACACAAGACTACAAGAAGACAAGCATAGGTTCTATAAATAACAAATCACAAGATGTATCAGAAACCATAGATTCATACTCCAGATCAATAAAAAAGACTTCTTAGAAAAACTTGGTAACCGATACCATGATTGTCATGGTTCAACGTCCCACAAACTATAAACATTTCACTCCAGTAAAGAAGAGACTGAATGGAGGAACTCCTTGTTTGAAGGCCTATTGTCGCATTCAATTGGCACGGCTTCTAAAGACATCAAGCCCCATCTCAGTTGGATCAGTTGCCTGCAATTCTACCTGAATTCCATCAAGCTCTCTCTTAAATCTGTCTTTGGAGCTAGCATAGATCATCTTACTTCTGACCCTTGATGAGTCAGGGGACCTTCATAGAATGGTAAACGGTGATAGAAAACCATGTACAACTACCAAATTAAAAAAACCCAGTTCCGTGATTCAGAAAAACACTGAATATCATTCTTACCATGCTATGAAGAATATTCTGCTCTTTTGGCAATTCTCTTCTGTGACAAAATCAAAATCATATACAGCATATCGGCACTCATCTGCAGGAAGGCTTGCAGAAAAATCCTCATAGCTTTGGGTTGGCTCACCAACCTTCTCCACAATGACTTGCTTTTGTTTCTCTTCAATCTTGAATACTATGAAACGGTAGGTTCTCTTTGCCTTGAGCTCCAAAAACTTTAATTTGCAGTCATCATGGACTGCCATGCCAGATGCTGCGTTGGCCTAAAAAACATGCAAACATCATAAGGACCAAGTAACTAAACGCAATTCCTGAATTCCATGAGATACACATGGGACCCATGTGAATAAAGAATGGCATAAGTAATTGGATAATCATTTTACTTAAAAAATGATCGGAAACAGTAAAAAATGAAAGCAACAAAATAACAAGCCAAATTAAGCATAAAACTGCCTTCAATATTGCAATTGAATCAACCTGAATATCACTCAATATAAAATATAATACTGATTGCATGTTTTACGTAACATCAAAACTCAGATATATATGCTTTGTAAAACCGTTCACCAATTGGAAAACCAGAACTTATGTTCCATTCACAGCTATATCCGATCACAAAGGGATTAAGATCAAATATCAATTTTTGATCGTTAGATTACATCTTATCCTATTCCCTAATCACCATAACAAAAAAGATGCCCGCACGTACAGTGCTAGTTAAAAACAGAAAGAGAAAAACAAACAGAAGAAAAACAATAGCAAGACAGATCGAGTAAAATAAAATCCACGAGCAATATGAAGTCCAAATCGAGTAAATGCAACCATTACCGCCAAAACCAGGACAATAGCATCTGATATGAACTCCAAAGCACAGTACTAAGCAAGCGTAGATACAAACATAAGATCAATCACACACTTATCACAAATCACAGCCAGGAGATTTTTCTCACCCAAACAAGATCAGCAGATGTAACAAGTAACTAAACAAAGATCAAAGCAGATCTGCGTGCTAAGGGAAGAAGCAAAATCAACAGTTGATGCAACAAAAATATGCACAGATGTAACAAATTTAACCATAAAAAATCAGGTCGATCACGGATCAAAATCCGATGGCTAAATCAACCAAGGCCGACTTATAAATCCAACGAAATCAAGAAACTAAGATCCAAACCCTAGAGCAGCAAAAGAGTAGAAAAAGCGGAATTAAAAGACTCACCATTTTCTTTCAAGTCTGGGATTCCAAAAAATATATCAGTAGCAGAAAAAGGAGGAGAGGGGATATAGGGAAGAAGACTCTCCTCCGATACCGAGACGAGGATGTTCAATTCCTCCTTTATTAGGTAGATCTCTGTCTTGAGGTATTGATGTGGTGCTTATATTGTACAGTGACATTAGAGTCTGAGTGGAAGATACACCAATCATATTAGTACACGTCATGTACGGATAAAGTTATCAAAAACTTTTCTGTGTTGTATGCGCTGTGCCTGTTTTTCAAGATGCGATGGGAGTCGGCTCGGATTCGCTTCAGCTTTTTGGCTTGTGGCATTTGTCTTTCTAAAAATGACGTCGTTTTATCTGCTTTCATTAAATCATGTGATCATCTTTGTTTGTCTTCATAGATTTTTTTTTTTCAAATGAGTAAATTGCTTATAATTTCCTAGTTTTAATTTTAACATACAGAATAAATTTTTAAAAACATTATCTTATCCTTTAATAAAAATATCATTTCATATAACAATTAGAAAGATTATTTGAACGTATTAATTATCAAATAGTAACAGTTATTGAACAGAAATTTTAAATTTTTATAAACAGTAATCTATAAAAATTATATAAAAATATTTCAAATATATAAAAATTATATAACATAATACACTGCTGTATTTAAAATTTGAGATTTATATATAGCCAAATAAATTGAGAGCATCTCAAACTATAGATAGTGTACGGTTATAACATTTTAAAAAATTTGTTTCTAATTATAATTTGTTAAACTTTGTGGGAGGTTATCAATAATTTAGATTCCAAATGTGACCTTTGATGAAATTAAAAAATAATAAAGGTATAAATCAGCTGTGATGGTGTATTTATTTGACTTTTGAAACATATGGTGACATGGATTTGACTAGTATTGAAGTACACAAAATTGGTTCCGTTGATATGACAAACGACAGAGTTTCAACCAGACAGCAACTGCGTCCTAATTCTTTAGGTGCCATGAAGGTATAAACAACTAGAATTAATAACACAAGATTCAAACCACAAAAAACCATTAATCCACATGGATAAAGAGAAGACATTGACCTTCTGGGTTTTCATTTTAATCCTTCAGCAGCGAAATTTGTCACGTTTTGGTGCCCATTAAGTGAGACTATTGATAGTACAAGGCAAAATTAGTTTCTATTGGAGGCCAAACTTGACGAGTTTGGAGGCTCTGTAATATTGTCACTACGAGGGATGACTGCTGCAGCTTGAATGATATTGCTGGTTATGGAGTTTAGCAGCTCTTTAATTTAATTTAACTATTCAATTTTCATCAATTAACGTGTACAATTTATGATTAAAATTTTTTGATATCTAAATTATTAATTAATTTATTCTCTAGATATATGTTACCATATAAATTATCACAATTCAACTATTTTTAAAATACAACTCTAGATTATTATTATTATTATTATTATTTCCTTTTATATTATTTTATATTTTTCAGTTAATTTTACTAAACGCTTTTAATTCAATCAGTTAGATTATCAGATAAAAGCTAGATTATTAACTAATTTTACCAAACAAAGCCATCATTAAAAAATATTTAAAATATTTTTGATTTAATTGATTGATTTTTTACTTTTCATAAATTATATTTTTCTCAAATATGTTATTTCTGCACTAATTTTTAAAATTTTAAAAATTTAAGAAAATTTTTTTTTCTGTCAAACATAGCCTATATTAGAGTTTAAAAACTCTAATATTACAACATTATTCGATAACATTAAACTAAATTATAATATGTCTATAAAAATAATTTAGTTTGACTAATAATCTATATTTGGAAAACTAACTTTAAAAAAAAAAAAACTAAGATCATAATCTCTGAAAGCAAAAGCTAGTAGAACTAGCTTTCAAAAAAAACCAATAGATTATGATTTTTCTTTTATTTTATATTCTTGTTTTTTTTATCAAATTTGTAAATCGAGATTGACAGCACAAATTTGTTGAAACGTAAATTTCGTGTATTTATTGCTTCGAAAATACCGATTACTAAAATTCGGAGCATAATCAACGATATAAACACTCTTTTGATCCTCTTGTATGAATTTGGGAGAGAAAAAAAACACCATAAAAAATTTTAGAGAGAATGAGAGATGGAAGCTACGTTTTGTAACTTCTAATAAAAAAATAACTTTTTCATTTTATAATAATCCAATCTAGGCCTTGGGCTAGGTTAAATCTATATGGGCGGTCCAAATTCATAAGTCAACATCTCCCACTCGCCCATAGTGGATTTGGCTCATCCTAAAATATCATTCTAAAATCTCAATTTCAAAAAGAGAATCATTCATACAGGTAAACGAACCGTGAGACCCGAAATATATAAATGGTGGAAACTCCAATACAAACCTAATCATAGGCCATATAGGAGACATCAACTCAATGATATAATTACTCTTGACAATGTGCTTGTTTACTCTAAGTATTTTTCTTAATACACATGATTGAGTATCATTCAATCCCTTAAAAATTCACTTATATCACTCTTTTAATTACTTTGTACTCTAAGTTATTTCAAATTTTATCAAGCAAAATAACCCTGATTGGCAAATACAAGCAATGAGTGTATAAACAAAAATATTCATTCTTTCGCCCTCATACGAATCAAATATGAATTAACTTGTTTTTCTAGGAGTGTTCCATTAAGTCAAATTATCTCATGACTATAGGATACATCATAAGATATTCAATATTAATTAATCACGTTATAATATAGTCAAAAGTCACAAAGGGTAATAAGAATTGAAATCCGTATTCAGAATTTCGAAAACTCACATAGCAAAGAAGCATGAATTCATTATTTCGCTTCCTAATAGGTCATCTAACATATGCAGTATGAAATGCATGCTATGGTGGAACAACTCTTTTCTTATCGAAGATATATGAGTGTATATCTTACTCTCAATCATAATATAGATAATATCATATGAGTCTTAGTCTTGTCGCTCTTAAAGCGTCAAATATGATACTTTCGTCTACACATTCAATCAATGTCAAACAACAAGTTTCACATTCAGCTTTCTCTTAATAAACACATGAATGGTGGGAAGTCATTCATGTCGATTCTTATATATGAAGAATATCATCTTGATCCTCATCAAGACGATCTTTTTAAGTAATAGTATGACTAAATCTGCTTCTACTATGTCTTAGTCATCCAAATTTTTGTTTCATCTCTACTCGTTCAATGGTGCTAGAGGTGATTACTTATGTGAGAGAGTCAAACTAAGTTTATCAACATACTTCATCGAATTGTGCTAATTGGCATTTTTAACATATTCATATAATAGAAATAACTATAAAACTAGCGAATCATAAGATATGCACTCCACATCATTACAAGTAAAATACAAGTAGTCTATCAATATATGCAAGTCAACTACATCATACATAAGCTAAGGGATCTCACATGTCTAACAAATGCATCCCTAGCTATTGGTTTGGTAAATAGATCTTCTACCATTTCACTCATAGGAATGTATTTCAAGACAACTTCCTTCTGTGTGATCAAGTCTCTAACATAGCGATATCTAATATGGATATGTTTAGTCTTTTAACGATATTTCGGATCCTTAACACATGTTAATGTAGCCATATTGTCACAATAAATTGTCATAGGTTCAGATGTTGACTTAAACAATTTTATGTGCTGCAAAAATGTAACATTCTCCATTTTCTCACATGCATTATGATACGCATTACATTTTAAACATCTTCATTTTATAAATGTCATTCACACGAAACACATACATACATAGGGATTTTAGCTAGACGTATTCACGAGGTAAACTTGCCATAAGTCGGTTTATAGGAGCAAGTTGTACGTGTCTAGTTGTAATTTAAATAAAAACGCAAGATATTGAAAATGAAATTAAATAAAATGATTGAAATTAAAATAAATAAAGTTTGGCATAGTTAAATTATTTTGATTGGACAATTTGACTAGATAGTATTTTTGGCACTAGATACATGTAAATCTGTAGAGAAAATAATTAAAAAATGAATAAATAATTAAATTAATTAAATATTAATAAATCAGAAAAAAACTCAAATTGGAACAGATTTGAGTCAGTTAAGGAGGGCTTTAAGCTGCCTTCTTTTCCATCTCCTTCTTCATTTTCATCTGATTCCAAGCCCCAAACTCTATCATCTAGCCATATTTAAGGTAATTCTCCTCTTTTGTGTGTTAATTTTGAGTTAAGAATTAGTTAAGCTAGGTTTATGAAGGTACAAGCAATATAGTCTAATTCTTGATTTTGTTTTAAGGGCAGTAAGTTGGCCTCAATTTCCTTCAAGTTGTAGATCGAATCTAAAGAAACACAAAACATAAAAGTTGTAGTTTTAAATCTTAGGTTTATGGATATTTAAATAGTTTTGTATGATTTGGTGTTTATGGAAAGATATTGGCATCGGATTGGAACTGGTTTAATTGAGGAACCTAGCTAAATCATCTACTATTTTGATAATTATTCTCATTGAGTTGCAACTCACAAAATTGTATCATCTTTTAGGCAAAAAAGAGTAATTAGCTCATTTTAGAGGTGCATGTCATATAGAAGACATGGATCACATGTTACCGGTTGAGTCTCACCAATCTATTTTCTTGCATTGCACATATGTATAGGAACATGACATTTGTATTTTGGGTTGTGTATATGCATATGTATAAATTAGTAAATATGCAATAACGTGTAAATGTGTATTAGACCTTGACCTTTCTAACTGAAATAATTGCACATAGTGTCTGAATTGTTAACATATATGATATATTATGTTTATAATCAGGATGTGATGCTTAGCTGAGTTGTCAAATATTGCAAAGTGATATTGATATATGATTTTTAAAAAAATTATCCCTCATTATAAATAGGATTCTATCTTATTCTATGCAATACATAATAACATGATACAAGTATAAGTGATAGCCATAGGTATAAGGTGTTACAATGTATGTATAGATCATTGAGTTATCAACTCTTGATACACGTTTATCATATATACATTTACCCAACATCACTTGCAATTTACATTGACCTTGAGGCAACCCAACAAATCAATGAAATCAGTTAAGTCCAATCCATTAATAATGAAATCATATTTCGATGGTTTGAACATATTCTTTTAGAGTGAGCTTGGAGTAACTCAACTATTAAAAGGACTCTCGTTCTCACCATATTAATGGAAGGTGTTAGTCTTAATTTTTTTTAATGAAGGATTTGCTTAATTAAGTCTCATCATGTTATAGTCATGTATTATATATCATACATCACAAATTGGGGTGAATTTCACCCATGGTCCTCCAATTATATAACTCGTAACAATTCAGTACCTGAAAGATTATTTGTAAGACAAAGGTACCTCAATTATCTAACTCATAACAACTCGGTACCTGAAAGATTATTTATAACACAAAAGTATCTCAATTATATAAATTGTAACAATTCAGTACTTTAAAAATTATTTGTAACACAAAAGTACCTCAATTTTTATTTTGTAACTAAATAGTACACCTTATACATATGGATACCACTTATACTTGTATCATACTTGTATCATGTTATCATGTATTGCATAGAATAAGATAGAGTCCTATATATAATGAAGGATTAATTTTTTTTGAATCATATAACATTATCTCTGTGCAATATTTAATGATTTTCCATTGTATCACAACCTGACTGTAAACGTAATATATTATATATGCAAATATATAGCCCAAAACATATATGTCATGTTCCTATACATATGTGAAATGCAAGGAGAGAGATTGGTAAGGTTCAGTCGGTGACCTGTGATCCATATCTTCTATATGGTATGCACCTCCAAAATGAGCTAATTACTCTTCTTTGCTTGATAGATTATGCAATTTGATGAGTTGCAACTCAATGAGAATAATTATCAAAAGCTTTTTAAAGTACCAAGCCAATCACAGTTAAAAGTAATAATCACCATTCGTACACATTTTAAATGTCATTCTATTTATCAATATCACATGAATATGAATGATATTAAATCATATAAATATTTCATTTACTTATGCTTATGTCATTTTCTTATTGTTGTGACTAGGTTAAACAAACATTGTCCCGGGTTTCCATGTGAACATTTGCATTTGCTAGCTAGCTTGATCATTTGTAACATTTGCATATTTGTTAGGCCATAGACCTTTTCTTTTGCTTTTGAATATTTGTTTGGGCCAAAGGCCTCTTCTTTTGCTTTTCAATGCTATTTAGCTAGTCACAATGCCTTTTAAGTCCTATACATATGAATTTGCAATAATCATTATACATTTCAATCAACTTTTGCCTTATACAAAGAAAACCTATACATGTAATCCAAACATGTACTTTACATTCAATACAGTCTCATTGGCCATATCATAGCAATCGTGTAATAAAATAAAGCAAATCAAGTCACATTACATGTAGCACATAATAATCACATTACACGTAGCATGTACCAAAGAAATCGTTTGATAATTAAACTTACATTTTCTTTTGATATTGAACTCTAACTTACTGTCTTTCACTTCTTTGGGCCTCTCCAATATGCTGTGGGCCTAATTGAATATACTCTTGGTCAATCGGTAGCTAAATAAACTTAGTTTATGTATAAATAAACTTAGTGAAACATAAACAAATTGAAATATGCATAATATGGATCACTAACTAGGGTTTGGTATAATGACAATGTGACTTTCATGTGTTCAGTAGCTTATAACTTTTTCTATACTAGTCCAATTTGTATGATTCTTCTTTTTATTTAAAGCTAACATGTAGGGCTACAACATGTCTAAATTTCATAACAGTTGGGCCATTGTGGAATATTTTATGCAATTTATAAACATGTTCTATTCTCTGCCCTGTTTGTGATCTTAGGCAGTTTTGGAACACCTATTTTGCTTTTTCATATCTTACAACATATAAGTTATATTTTAATGAAACTTTATATACACATAGATATGTCAAAATGGAACATTTTTCATGTTGACAACTTTCATCCATTCTGCCTCTAAAGTTCTCATATGGTAGGGTCATTGTGACTGATTAGAAAAAGGGCTGGCATCGGGACCAGTCTGACTTGTGAGGCCATAACTCACAACATACACAACATATTGATATGATTTGTGCCAAAATCTAGCTAAGACATGTATCTATAACTTTCATGTTTTTACCATTTACAGATTATGTCTATAAGGAGCTCAAAATTGGCAAACAACTGACTGGACCGGCCTAGGACACTAAGAAGCAGCTCAAATATGGAACAGACATGACTCTCTTGCCCATAACTCAACATCTACTCCCAATCTAGTCCTAAAATTTTGTAATAATGAGATAATACATATATCTACAACTTTTATATTTTGAGTTTAAACAATTACCGACTCTATCATGTAGAAACAGAATCAAAATAGTAGATGATTCAGCTAGGTTCCTCAATGGAACCAGTTCTAGTCCGATACTAATATCTTTCCACAGACACCAAATCATGCAAAACTATTGACATAGCCTTAAACTTAAGACATGATGGAAATGGAGCATGAATTAACTCTCCCTAAAATAGAATTCTAGCTACATCACTTACATGAAAAGATCATCATCATCTATCCTTAATAAAAAAAATTAGCAAAACAAGAAGAATATATGAATTACCTGTGATATGAAGGTTTGAATATGGTTGGAATTTGAGAGAAAGATTGAAGAAAAATGAAGGAAAGAGGGAGGAGATGATGGCTATAATTGGGATAAGGTAGTAGCCTCTTTTGTGCACATCCAGCCAAGGTAATTTGTCTCATTCTAATTTTTTTTCTTTTCTTCTTCTTTTTTCTTTTTTCTTTTTTAACCTTTTTGATTATTTAAATAATTTAATTAATTAATTAATTAAATCAATTAATTTATTATTATTATTATTATTATTATTATTATTATTATTATTATCTCTACATATTTACATGTTCCTAGTGCCAAAAATACTATATAGTCAAATTGTCTACTTTAATTAATTTTACTATGCTAAATTTCATTTATTTCAATTTTAATCATTTGTTTAATTAATTTTCAATACCTTGTCATTCTCATATAATTTATAACTTGACACGTGCGATTGCTCTTTTTATGATAAATCGACCCGTAGCAAGTATACCTCGTGAACACGTTCTACCTAAAATCCCTATGTATACATGTGTTTTGTGTGAACGACATTTATAAAATGAATATGTCCAAATGGAATGCGTGTACTAATGCATGTGGGAAAGTTGAGGGTGTTACAACATCAGTATGATAGTTGTAAAGTAATGGATTCAGGAACTCAAACTGGATGTGGAAGTGTCGGTGATTCATGTGTTTGTCATTCATTTGTGTAATATTCAATTACTTACATTACAACCATTGTAGATTCATAGGCATTCATATTTTGTCATATTGTATCCTTGTGTTTCAGAAATTTTGCAGTTGAAATCAATCAACCGAATCTCAAGAAATTACTAAATATAACAATAACAATATTTCATCTTAAAGCCGATGTTTGTATATGTCAAAGGAGCACCGCAACAGCTTCGGAAATCATCAAGTCTTTGAGCTAGCTAAAACATGAAGAGTCACAATGGCAGCCATCAGCAAGGTAAGCACATAAATGATACCAACTTTAATTAGTCCAATGTAGAATATTGATATGAGGAAACTACCAGATGTGGCTAAGACAGCAAGCCGCAGCAGATTATCGAGAGGGAATTGATTTATCAACATTAGAATCATAAAAGTGGAGGAAAAGAATCCAACAAAGTTCCAACATCATAATTATGATGAAATTCATAGCACAAGTACACACTCGAAGCCTCTAAGGAAGACAAATGAAACATACTCGGGTATTTTGATTATGAAGCATGACTATGTTTTAGCTTCCAACTGCTCCTGCATTTCGAAGCATTTCATGGATTGTATTGGCAATAGGTTCACTTTTAGTCTACTGTGATGGTTCATTTAGCATGTTCAATTTGGTTAAATTTTTATTGTTCTTCAAATTTACTTCCTCTTTCTGTAGCAATGGTGTCATCCACTCTCAAGAACACTTTAACAATCTAATGAAAAAATAACTAACCACAGATTAAAGGAAAGAGAAAGAAAGAAAGAAGAGAAAACAACAATTAATGTGCTTGCTCATGTAGCTTTCTAAGGGGTGGCATGATAGAGAACTATGTCTCCATTGTAGTCTTGACCATTGACCATCTCTTTTATGTTGCCTTCATCAATACCCTTAAACATATGAAGAAGCAGTCAAAAAGATTCGAACTGACAATTCTTAGCTGTAAGATGCAACACATTCTCTCGAAGATAGGTCAACTTGTACTTCCACTCAGAACTAGTTGCCATCAATTACCTTATAACATCAATACTTCTAGTAGTAACAGCAAAATGAATTGCAAATTGTCCATCTCCACTCCCTAGCTGAGCCATCTCCTTTTCGCTCTTCAGCATCTCTTTCGCTATGTGAATAGGGCCAAAGTCATCTTTATTGAGTCTCAAGTTGTCAAGTCTTAGAACATAATCAATAGAATAAGAATTTTGAGAAGGAAGAAGTTAGATTGTAAGAAAAGAAGAGAGAAATTAGAAGAAGACTGTTTGTATTCATTCATTAGCTGCCATTATTCCTTGGAATTTCTATATATATAGTCTAAGAAGCACGGACACGAATACAGACACGGGGATACAATACGGCAGGACATGGAAACACTGCAAATTCTAAAAAATTAAGACACTGACACGGTAGAGACACGACATAATAAAATAATAGAAAAATAGTTATTTGTAAAATTAAGTTAAAATTGACTTGGTAGACAGTTTAATATTAATTTGCAAGGGCCTATAAATATCAAAACCTAACCTAAGAAAATATGACAGCCCTTTCCCCACCAAGAACACACTGGCCCAAGCTAATTGTCAAGTCCATAATAGCTCCTTTTAATCAAAACTGAAGCAAGACAAAAGGATAGGCCTAAGAGCAAAACACAAGACAAGGGCTATTCTTCCTCTAGCTTGTTTAGGTGGCCAACACTTTTTGATATCGCAACGGAAACAACAAGATCCAAGCTTCAGTTTCTGCCATTTTTGAAGCCACTCAGATAGTTCTCCTTGGTCAACAACTCGATTTCATAGCCCGCCAAGAAGCTCGTTTATTATTATTATTATGGATAGTGATAATTAAATCAAGATTATTGATGATGAAGAAAATCAAGTAGTTCCTTTGTCATCAACGTTGCTTCCACTACTGCCTCTTTCGGTTTCCAATTCTTCTAATAGTGTTCAAGAAAGCTGTAACAGCGATGAAGGTTCATCTCTACCAAAAATTGCATGTTCTTCTGCATCCCCTGTTTCTTAAGTACCTTTTGTTTTCTTATATCTTGATATTTTAATATATGGAGTTTTGATGGATTTGTGGAGGCCATTATTGGTGTTTTGAGAGGAGAGGGAGTAGTTATTAAGTTTTGGAATTGAATGCCAAGAAGCCTCAGCCATGTCTAATCTGTGTCCCTCGCGTGTCTCAGCCTTGTCTGAGGCTTTGACCTCATTTTTGGTCAACGACACACCACGTGGCGTGTCTGACGCATATTCAAGACATGTCCTAAGCGTGTCCGCATGTCCCTGTATCGGACACGCTTTCTCCTCCTCTATTTACTGTGTCTGTGCTTCCTAGTATATAGTAAAACTATCAACATATTCGTCATTACCACTAATTAAATGTTTCCATTGTGCCAGCAAGGCTTAATAACTTCTAACAAACTTTTCACCCCTTTTATTTACTAGCTATATTCTCGCTTCCACTAATAGCTCATGTTAATTGCTGAATTGCTCCTACCTCCCTATTTCCCTCCATAGAATTGGTAGAAACTTCTGGTTACTCTTCATTAAATTGAGCTTCGGTATCATCATTCTTCTAGGCTTCATTGCCATTACTATCATCCAATTTTGGCCCATTGGACTGTTGTTCCATGACAATACCTCCCCCTTTTAAGTGCCACCTTGTCCTAACGGTGGAAGTAAGGAAACTGAGATTTCAAGGAGAAATCTTCCCATGTGGTTTCATCAGGGTGAAGATTAGTCCATTACATTAGGACTTAAGTGATTTTTTGGCCTTTCCTCTCAATATCCCTTTGATCTAAGATAGCCAAAGGCTCAACTTTGGGAATTACTTTTGGGGTACACTTCGGGATTGAAGGCATGGGCTGCTGCACTCCAAAAGCTTTTTAAGAAGGGGGATATGAAAGGCATCATGGAGATGAGCTTGTGGAAGAAGCTTTAACTGATAGGAAACAGGATTGACATTTGTAACAACAAGAAAAGGTCCACATAACTTGGTAGAGAGCTTGAGGCACTTTCTTACTGTAATGTCCACGAAATATGACATAGAAGTTAATGTAGCTTATAAGAGATATTTTGGTAACTAAGAGAAAGAATTAAAAACATTTAAAGTTAAAAATAAAAGGAAATTTAAAATAAATGGAAAAGAAAATTAATATTATATTAAAAACAAATTAACAATTTAATATTATATAAAAAAGAAGAAGGTGAAAATTTGCACGTCTGAAAAAGTGGATGAACATGCACGTATAGTTTTGGTCTCCACTTTTGCAAGCCTGGAACAAATTTTAGCACACCTATGCTATCATTCTAAACGCACCGTTCCATTCTTACAAGCCCTAGTCATACCCCTTGAAGGGTTTTGATCATGTATCACATACATATAACGCAGCGGAAAATAAAAATTTTTAAAACCCGAATCAAAGGATTTTCATGTGCCAATTAAAACTAATTTAACCAAAGAAAATTCAGAATTTATACCTTTATAATTTC